>OZ026614.1:3608303-3875803 GCA_964020975.1 Hermodice carunculata | reverse complement strand
TATATATATATATATATATATATATATATATATATATATATATATATATATATATATATATATATATATATATATATGTACATATATATACTCAGACACATTCCTCAATTTTTACCCCTTACACATGTTTTATGTGCAATAGCTTTATTACATTTCAATTGCATTGCCCACTATGTAGGCCGAGTTCGCTTTAAAAACAATGAACGTCACGTCACTGACCGTCTGTGTGATCGCATTATACAAAACTTTGCACCTATTCCTATTTTACTAAAATTAGTTAGTGTCAAGTGCCAAAGTTATGAACAGGCACTTAATAGAGCATGTATGAGCAATAGCTAATGGATCTATCACCTGACCCAATGTATCATGCTAAAATACCTGTGCAAATTATGAAAGTGAATTTCTTTTTAAATGGAGGTGTAAATTTGTTGGGTGGATATAGTCTAATAACAACGTTATACCGTGGCTAGTTTCAATCAACAAACCATACATTATTTTCAATGTAAGATTGTGTGAATAGTTAGACCTTGACTTCTGCTTGCTCGAGTTAACTCCCTTTATTGATCCGTTGAAATTTTAACTTTTGCATCAAAGGCGAGAAGGGCTTGCATCTTGGACCTCCTGCCATGATATACTATTAACCCATTAGAAGAATAAAAAGACAACATATGAACGGTTTTATCAGCTTATTGACTTATTGATGAAACCAGTTTATTTTGTCTTTTGATTTCACACATTGACCCGAGACTGTTCTTTGGCTCATGTCAACCTCCATTATTTAAATTTCATTTGGCGAAAATATCACAGTCATATAGTAGAGAGGGCAGGTGATGGTCTTACAGGCAAGACAACTGTAGTTAAATTCCTGTACTTAAAAGGGAGAATTTTTTTACCCGCCACAACTATGTCCCAGGTGTGGTCTGAATTTATATAGTACAGCTGACTATGTCTCTTCAATTCCCATGAATGTAGATGTAGTTCGATATAATTGTCCGCGCTTCAAAATATATGGGGGCAGTGGCAATCACAGTCACATCGCTCCAACTCCCAGTCACATGCCATAGACTTGAAAGGTTAACTTTTTTATTCATTCCCTAGAAATATATATATATGACATTAGTCAATCAAAATGTTACGAGCTATGAAATGAAGTTTTACATCTTGTTTCAAATATGTGGAAAAACCTTGGCCTTTCATTTTTTTAAAATATTGTTTACAATTGATTTAGATGTATTGCATTGTACTATTTTACTTACTGAAAGTCATACATACACGAAAATGTATATCACTCAGGAAAAAGATTCATGAATTCAAATAAGTAAACGAAAGTTTTTACACTAAGATACATTTAAAGATATGAAGATTTTCAGCAGAAAGAATGAAACCCCTTGGGGCTTACTGTCCCTCCTAGCTGAGACCGCACTGACTACATAAGCATACACTACTTACTTGATGGAATGAAAATCAAAGAAATGCACGAAAATATTTTCTTAAAGTGAATGTTAATACGTATCAGTTATTGTTGATCCAAAACGAATAATTTATGGCACTTTTTAAAGAGATTTATTGAGATAATATTTTAAAAATGAATCCGCACATATTTCCAAATGTAGGTCCAGGAGATATTATCATCGAAAACTTCCTTCCGTTAGTCCTAACTTGCTGTAAATTAAAGCCATGTGTTTGTCTAGTATTAAAGTTAATGCGTACTTCATACTCCAGGAAAAAATAACTATTAACACGACAAGAACAAACTAATATTTAAATTTATGCATGAGCAACCGAGAAAGATAGGTATCCAAACTTTGAAACTTCAATAATTTCAATTTGTGGAATAGAGGATAATGTAATGAACTGTATTATTATTATTATTATTATTATTATTATTATTATTATTATTATTATTATTATTATTATTATTATTATTATTATTATTATCATTATTATTATTATTGTTATTGTTATTATTGGAGTTTATTGCAGAATGTCATTATTCAACATCAAGTATATAGAATGTTTGGTGTCATCATCGTCATCATCATCATCATCATCATCATCATCATCATCATCATCATTATCATCATCATCATCATCATCATCATCAATTCAATTAGGTTACGAAAGAATTTTTATAAACCTTATTTTGCAAGAAACCTGGATGTTCCCCTAGTTAATCCATATAATCAATACACACCATTCTATCAGAGATTGATGCCGACCAAAGACCAACATTTGTTATATGTTCACCATCGAATTAACTATTTTGAAATATAGGTGCAAGTCTTTCGCTGAGGAAATTTGACAGAGTCAGCAAGTTTGCTCGGTGTATTTTGCCTACAAATCACGCATTGCGCCCAAGGTGCACCCAATAAAGCCGGTGCGCGGGACTATCTTGTGGTAAATGGAGGCAGATTGGTATTTATAAAAGGTCGGTCCACATCAATATATCAAAATGATAATCTCAATTGGAATTAGTTGGGTGTAAGGTTTAAGGTTGGTTATATACATACACGCTCTGTGTTAATGCGATTGTTGGAAAATTGGGCTGAATTCCTGCACATACCCATTGGTGTTATCCATATGTGAAATCGAGCATCGGTACATTCTTCAAACTTTTCTGCAGATTTGAATGTTAAGTTTGATTTAGGTTTTATGTCTTCCTTCGTGTCGGCAAAGTGAGCATACTGTCCCTCGGTACAGCCAGTTGTAAGGAACCTCGGTATGGCACTGCCGTTAACATAGCGATACCCCATGACATCACCTCGTTTTATGATTACATCAGAAATTGGAAGATAATATATCCATGGGCAAGAACTTCTAACTACACGAGTTGTGTGTACCAGTTCAAACGTTTTCTCTCCTTTACTCACACCTAAGAGAAATCTCCAAATCTGGAACGATATGCGCCTTCCATTATCAAGCCTAAAGACCCATCGCCGTATACGTCCCGTCACTGGTGACCTACGGGAGGGATTTGGGATCATATAACCATTTCCTTTATCTGATGTTGAACCAAAACCATCGGCATCATTTCCCAAACGTACGGACTTACCTAACACAGAAAAACAGAGATCAAGTAAATCGAAATTAATTTTACAATTTCTGTATTCGTGTCATTATTTAAATGGAATGCTTATAATATTCATCATATTTTAGCTTTTAATACAATCTGAACATAAAAAGAAAATGGAGCAAATAACGATATCAGAATGGTTGTTAGATGATATAAAGCATAAAAATGAAATAACCTTTTCCTACCGTATTAAAGTTTTCCCTTCAATTCGTGCCAAATGAGTATTGGTAAGTTAGTGACAGGTTAGCTTATGGAGAGTAAAGAGTTCGAACTGCGGGCTAGGGTAATTACTACTAGGAAGTTGATCTGGGCAAAAGGACAAAAATACAATTATATTTGTGGATGAGAAACCACCATGCTATTATCAGTGCAGACTTACGACAAAGTGGTATGTCACAATATTCCTTTGGATACTGTAAATCGGTTGTGTAACACCACGGCCCATTCCCATCGCTATTTGGGTTCCTGCAATAGTTTCCAGCTTCTGTCATCGTGGCATCGGGGAATTTTTCTGGTGAATGTAGATATTCATTGACATGCGGAATTTGTTGGTCCCATCTTTGGCATAGTCGTCCATTTTTTGTTCTGTTAGTCTTTCCGGTGTATTCATTTCCTACGTTATCCTCCAAACAGTCTGAAATAAATAAGTTCACTAACACAATGAATGCCTATCAAAATTAATAATATTACGGGAGAAACGCGGCGTGTAACGCCACCGGATGTTCTGAAATACCTATTGAATTAAGGCCATTGTATATTCAATGTTGCTTTTGCCCTCCAATTAAAAAAAAGTCTGCTTAGCATGCTAACAAGTCACAGTTTGACTGAAAAAACCAACTCAGAAAGTGGTAGCTGGTATACCTCTCCAACATACCTTGATTAGTACTTTTCTTGTGTTTTGTACCTCCCATCAGAGCCCACAATTTGGTCATTCCTAGTGGTGGTCTTTTATGACAGGTTTCATTTTTTACCTTGAGCAGCTTAGTACATCGAGATTATGTACCCGTATAATAGATACCATAATGAAACAAAGCAAAATACACCGATCAGAATAAAATGACAGAAGTTACCAACACACCAAACAGTCGAAATAAAGTCAAATTGCTAAAACTTATAAGCTGCGACGCTTTTTGGCCTCTAATTCTGAACATGATACGTCATTTTGGGTTTTTTTAAATGTTTTTTGTTTGTTTTGTTTGTTTTTGTGTGATTTTTTTCTTGTATAAGTCACAACTCTCCGAAATCTGAAAAAAAAGAAAAGAAAAAAAAGAAGAAGAAAAAAAAAAAACAATTAAATTAAAAATCCCACCAACAATATATCAGGTATACTCTAAATCATCATAACAAAAAAGCGTTTATGAAGGTTCTGACATCGGGAAGTACAAGGTTGACTTCATGTAATCATTTAATCATCCAGCAAAGAGTCTAGTGGTACATTCTACCCTTTCTGACTTAGAGGGCGCACAAGACTTTTGAGGAAGTGAAAGTAGTCGTGAGTTCCCGTTGCATATTCATCAAGTCTTACAAGTGTAAAGGCATGCAGTTGACCCCACTTTGAATTCGGTGCACTTAATTTTCGCCAGGGATAGGGCATTCCGACACAAAGAAAAACAAAACATGGCCACGACCTGGCTAGTTATGTCGAAACTTTGGTTTGGCACGAAAAATATCCTTGTTTGTTGTATGTAGATGAGTTTCATGCAGAACCCTCTATTACCTGCACAAGCTTGTTAAAATTACCAAGATGGTTAATACGAATACATGTAGAATGAGCGGCCTTTCTCAGGAACAAAATTGATAATATACAAAATTATAAATATTTTGTTTTAACCTGTGTTTAGCATCCTTGTCAGGCATGAACCGTGCTATAGTGCCAAACATATATAGGCCTACTTGATACAAAGTGACAAATTAGCTGACGTCTTCTGAGGTGCTATCTCACTTATTGCAGAGTTTGAATGTGTTTTCCTACTTTTTACCCTGCTTCTACTACCTGTTCATTTTTGTAGTTGGCCATCACCTCGTCTTATCTTAATCAAAGGGTGCACTGAAAACTGAGCACCTCAATCAGCATGAATAAAAAAGTCACGCAATATCACAGTTATAACTGGAAAAGTATATTGTCTAATGTTTATTATCACACGCAGACGGTTGTGTAATTAATTATTCCAAACTATGTATATTTGTTTGGGTAATGTAATAGCATACTAGAACCACGGACTTGCATTGTACATATTTACACCGCAAACTCTATGTCGAACAACCATGACTATACTGAAATTGCATCTCTGTGCCTTGGTTTTCAGTGAAATTGAGCAAACAGGGGACCTATTTTTTTTTCTTCCATGCTGACAGACCGCCACACGTTACTTAACAAGCAAATGCATCTTTTATGATGCCCGCCTTTTGAATACCCTTTTCCCGCATATGGACGCACACACACACACTTGATATGTTTTGTAAAGTACGTGAGCTCTACTCACCTGTAGCTTTGACAATAAATCTAACGCCAGGCTGCACAATCAGCAAACTGAGAAAGGTATAGACCAACATTGTGTCAAATATGGTTGAGACCTTTCTACAAGAAAAATTACAACGGGGAACTAAAAATTGAGAATATACATTCAGGTGAGAGTGAGTGTATTTTTTATCTTTATTTTATATGGACGTGCGTGTATTATCCGCTCCTGATGTGTATTTCTGCTGTGGTATGGTAGACTTTATTTCCCTGTGTTGTCAGTTTATTTTTCATTATATCTTTTCACCATTTAAGATAATCAATAACACGAAGAAGCTTCAGCCTCCTACCAACATATTAATTCTTATATTTTGAGAAAAAAGCAAGGTGAATAAATGCTGAATAAAAATGAGTAACCTTGTACGATTCTATAGCTACAAACCTTGATATCAACTCAGTGGATCTGATGATCTGTGATGAAAATGCAAATGAGTCTAAACTTTGGAATTTACAGGACCCAATTATCTGTAATGAAAATATGCTACAGTAGGAAACCTGGTGTCAAATGGCAGGATCACATGATCTGTAAAAATAAACTACACAAATAAATCGTAGTCTCTACAGACCAGACCTATAGTACTGTATTTGAAGCTTGCCATTGTACATATGTTTTTAAAGAGTGAAAATGCTATGGTAGAGCAGGATTGGCATGTATGAAGCAGAATGTCTTTGAGGACAACCCAACGTACCAAGGGAACAAATTTTAACATAATATTTGACCTGTTTAAAGGAAATGGAACTTGTGATGAAACAAATAGCGTTCATAATTGAAATAAATGGAATAGTCGGTTTCCAGTTATACTAAAGGCAACAAATGTGATGCATACGTGAAAAGAATATGTGTTGCTAATTATGCATGTATTTTTGTGCTTACTTTGAAAATAGAATTACAGGGTCGTAAAATATTGCAAGTCAGGGTTATCCAATCTCTGCGAAAATTGCTCTTCTGCATTAAAATGTATACTTGTGGTACCAAAACTGACCAAAGTAACAATAAAAAAGAGTGGAAGACTCTGTGTATACGGCTATATGTTATGGAACCAGTAGCCGTTGCACAATTGCAGTTCACGTTGGTGTACCCGCACATCAAACTTGACTATTTCGTCACCTCATATGTTTCTTATATAATAGAATCAAAGGGCTCATCTAACACACACAGACACACAAACAGACACACACACACACACACACACACACATATATATATATATATATATATATATATATATATATATATATATATATATATATATATATATATATATATGTATATATGTATATATATATATATATATATTTTGACGTGCTATTGTCCATATTACGCACGTTCTTCTGTAGAATTTTGACACAGACTGTATAAGCCCAAATAAATTAAAGGGTCTTCAGCGGGTAACTACTCAGAACATGTTTCGGACCCCATACCCGTAATGATAAAAAACTTTATCACATCTTTGTAATCAAAATGTGGGGAGCCATCTTTGCCAAACATCATGCCCCCCATTTCAACGGTGAAGACACACAGTTCTCATTTAAACACCCAATATTCAATTCAGTACACACACACACACACACACACACACACACACACACACACACGAACTTTAAACCTTTTTCACTATTGCTTCAAATGCTTTGAACATTTACTGCCATCACTTTTGGAATTTTATTTAATGTAGTTCACAAAGTGTCTTTCTCGACATTTAAAAGCCTTGAAAGCTAGTTTTGTCTTTGCTGCTGCAACCTTAGGGGTAGAGCTCAATACAGTACACATAGTACCCACATTACACATGATATCGACAATACACATGATACTGGTAACAACCGATAGTTTTGCTTCATGGATCGATCTGCATATTTGAAAGAACAAATACTCTCATTCGCATCATTGTTGTATTTGTGTCTTTTTGTCCAAAACCACTTCCTACTCGTCATTACCCTACCCCGCAGTCCGAACTCTTTACTCTCCATAAGCTAACCTGTCCCTGTCTAACCTATATACATAGAAGTACTATTGTCCATATTGCACACGTTCCTCTGTAAAATTTTGACATAGGCTGTATTAACCCAAATGGTTTCTAAGAAAACATAATATGGCTTGGGTGTATTGTGGTTGTAAATAACACATATACACCCGAGAAACACAATGTGTGCTCGGGCCAAGATTGCAGCTGAGGTGCATATTAGCATACGTATTTTACAGCTATGAGCATTCGCGAAACGTTGGCATATTGTTGCATACTTTGACTCATTGATTGGTTAGTTGATAGGTTGCCTGTTTGAACAATGGTCCGTTCGTGGCTGTTTGGTTCTTGATTCATTGAAGGCGACACACAGGTATGGTAGGTTATAGAGTATACACGTCATTTAAAACTTTACTTTTTTGCATTCGCAAGAGAGAAACCTAAACAAAACATTTTGCCAAAACAAAAAAATTTGCCTATATTTTACTATTCCTTTTTAAGTAAAATAAGTGATACAAAATAAATTTCAATCAATGCGTAACAATGTCATTTGCAAAGACAGATTAGCCTACAAGCTAATGGCTGTCCCATTTACTCTGCATATATTCTGTACACGCCCATGAAAGCCCGACAGTTTCTGGATGTCAGGATGAAAAGGAAGAGATCGTTTATTTGATGAAAGTATACACTTAAATTCTCCCAATCAGTGGACACATTACAAGTTTTTTTGTTTGTTTGTTTTTGTTTTTGTTTTTTGTTTGTTTGTGTGTTTGTTTTTTTTTTTTAGGTTAGCCAGTATCAGCAAGAGTATTAGCATATTGGTTACACAATAAATATTCATAAAGTAACGTTAAATCTTACAGTGTTGAAACTTTGATTCATGTTTTCTGTCAGGCTAGGTCAGGGGCTATCGGTAGCAAGAAGAGGCCTACGACTGTTACATGTTTGTCTAATTGTACTTAAAATTCTGTTAAGAAAAAAAATTGTTTTGATAACATGTTTTCGGCATAAATGTTAATGACTTTCATTCTTTTCTGACATGCCTTAATCTACATTTACTCAATACGAAAAATTTACTCAAAATTGACAGTTTTGTCTCAAATGGCACAACCTGACACATTACATTGATACGTTGACTCAGGGTTGGCAGTGAAAAAGAGCCTAATTGTTTGAGGGGTAGGTGTCATCATGGAGTTTGTTTTACATTTCTGGTGCAGGCTGTACATTGTTGTAGTCCTTGTTAGGATTTCCCTTGGTTTATACAGAAGGTCCAGCTGCAACTGTTTATTTTACAATCCCTGGGACTGAATATAAGGCCCCAGCTTGTTTCAGCTTCAGTTAAATACTGGCGGGTGGTTTAACTAGGATAAGCTGTCCAGCTAGAAAGGGTACATTTGGTTCAGGGGCAAGTCAAATTGTTCTTATCTGAACCCGTACTATACAAATTTAGTAATTATGGTTTGCTTGACAGGTATTCTTCTTTCATAATAAAGCTCTGCATTTATAATCAAAACTTCACGTATTTAGCTAATTCATTATTTGCCACGTCATATTTATTCATTATTATGTGGGTTGTCTTTGCTGAATATTTAGCTTAAACAAGGAGCCGCGACTCAGAGACATGTAGCGGTAAAGGCTCCGAAACATGTTGAATAGTTGCCTGCTGAAGACCTTCATATATTTGGGTTAATGCAGCCTATGTCAAAATTTTACAGATTAACGTGTGCAATATAGACAATAGTAATTCCATTGTTATATGGGTTAGACAGGGACAGGTTAGCTTATGGAAAGTAAAGAGATCGGACTGCGAAATAGGGTAATGACTACTAGGAAGTGGTTCTGGGTAAAAAGACAAAAATACAATATATATATAAATTGGGTTTGCTGTATTGACCTTTTCTTTGCTGAATATATCTGTTGATTATAGCTTAACTTCAAGTATTTCTTAACAAATAAAAAAAACTGTTGGTACAGTATAATTCCGCAAGGAATATTTACTATTTTGTTCGCCAGGTGTAGTTTGCCAAAATAAGTCAAGTGAGTCACTCATAAGTTTCATCTCAATTGTGTAGTTATTGTTACATTGTCTCACATTTTATTAGTTAATTGTTATGTGACATACATGGTATTACCTGGTTCTCTGTAATGACGACGCCTACCATGATCTGCAGCATCATATACGAGGCCAGGTGATACAGCACCAATCTTAATACAATTCCATGTCAAATATAATTCATATTTTACCCTTTACAACAGTCTTCCCATATATTCACTGCAATATCAACATGGCATGGACAGCATCTGCGCTGCAACTCATTCAGCTGCAATACACGGCAATGGACTAAGATTTAAACAACTAATGGAAGCCGACATTGAATCTAAGAGACGCATTACTGCCGCCACAAACGATAAAGGAAGCTATTTAATGTGTTGTACATGCATTTATGGGCCAATTATACAAGATGATTTATCGTTATTGCTTGTGCACATCGGCGAGGCTGTGAGATCATTGTGACCTACATGCTGCCGATACATTGTGACAAGTTTGACCTGCTTTTAGCTATCTGTTTCAGGAAGCACATCAACATTGCCACTGCACGCTGGTGAGACTGAAAGACTTCTGACTTCCATTCTGGCAAAGACAATACAATCACTGCCGTACAATAAACATTGCAGCACACCCACCCCAAAAAACCTGAAATGCGTCCTGAACTGTATACTAAAACGTCTTGAAATAAAGATAAAAGAAAATGACCAAAAGGACAATTATAACTACGTGTTTCCATTAATATGTATATATTATTTTTAAAATTTTGTTTCATACTCATATATCAATCTGGCCTGAATTTAAGTTTCGGTCTTTTGGAATTTCAGTATCGCAAGTTGGAAGTACTGACTACATGAGTTGATAGGCAAATATGCCAAGTATGACTGAATGCCTCCAGCAGGTACATGTACAGACTGACATCAAATATTGAGATCTCAAAACTAAGTATACAGCATTTTAAAATATGGATTGTTTTAATGAAGCATAAAAAGTATTTGTGGAAGGTCAACACTAAATTAGAGCCTTTCGTGACCATGGTACTTTGTGGAAAACAGCGAGAGGACTGAGACATTGCTAAGTGTAGACAAAGGCAATAAAGTTGCCTTCAACATCTGGCTTGCGTTAAACTATTGGTACTGTAGAAAAAAAACGTTTCTTTATGAAAACCTTAGTGGTGACAGATATACTTCGAATTCATCGATTAAATCACAAAGAAATTATTTAATTTGAAAACATAAATGTGTAGAGGGAATGATTATCTTTCAAAATTGCAGGATTTGGAAAAAGGTAGAATTAGTGGAATATATGACGTAATAAAGGCAATTTTAGAAGAGATCTAATTCATAAAAATTACAAGATATGTCATTGGAACTATTGTAGGAGTCTTTAAAGGGATAGTAAGTTATAATTTGTAATGGAAAAGCATACTAACAATAACGTGGGGGAATATGTATTAATGCGGTACTGGTTGTGTAGGACAGCCTTTTTTCTTACACAGGAGAAGCACAGTTCCGAACTGCAGCGTGTGAACTTTCCCACCATCATGCTTTTGCATTAAGAATGAAACTGAATTGGTATAATTAAGGTTTACTCCATATGTGATATTATTGTAGTTGAGGAAAATTACAGTAAAAGTATATGATGACGATAAAGTATTATGACGAAGCTTTTGCAGAAGAAAGGGGATTTTATTTGCAAGTTATTCTTTGGGAGACATTGGAAAGAAATCATTTCATTAACAGAATCTGGCAACAAGCTCTTCATAATAGGAAATTTGAAATTTCTTACTCGTTTGAATGGAAATATTATGATATAGCTCAGGCAGGACACTCCTGCCAATGTGAATCATGAGTTAAGGTTTACTCCATATGTGATATTATTGTAGTTGAGGAAAATTACAGTAAAAGTATATGATGACGATAAAGTATTATGACGAAGCTTTTGCAGAAGAAAGGGGATTTTATTTGCAAGTTATTCTTTGGGAGACATTGGAAAGAAATCATTTCATTAACAGAATCTGGCAACAAGCTCTTCATAATAGGAAATTTGAAATTTCTTACTCGTTTGAATGGAAATATTATGATATAGCTCAGGCAGGACACTCCTGCCAATGTGAATCATGAGTGGTTATACATTCAGTCACCCCCCCCCCCCCCCGTGAGTTCTTCCTGTCGCCATAGATGTGATATTAAAATATAATGTGTATTATGTCAGTCCGGACGTGTTTCTGAAAACATGAACCTTTATATAGGAAAAGCATAAAACATATTTGAGGAACATTAAAGAAAACAACATAGACCTTCCAGCTAATTTTTGAAAAGATAAGTTATAAATTTCAGTAAACAAAATCACAAAATGGCTCAATTGTAGTTTGAAATTATATATTAAAAATTGGATATTATAGTTGCAGTTTGTGATTTTTTTTTGTGCAAAAAAGGGCCTAACGAAACAGAAAAAAAATCGTCAATTCTTATAAACGTCAGTACAGAAGCTGATAATTTACATCCGGAAATAATTATTGCCAGGAGCTTCGTTCAGTTGTTCAATAACAAGTCAGAAGAGATATTTGGAAGAAAAGTAATATATATTTTAAAAACAGGATATCCCACTTTTCATAAACCTGACATTTTTTGCCTTGAAAGAAAAGAGAAATGTGTATTCATGAGTCCTTCATACTGGATGATGTTGTAAAGAAACACAGGAAAAACAAATATTCTAGTAAAAATAAAAAATATAAATAAAAAAAAAAAACTGTGTAGTTGGAATCGGAAAATTGCTAAAAAAAATACTTAACACTTTTCAGTTAAACCTTAAACACATTCTCCTCGATATCAAAAGAAACAATGGCTGGGCTATGCCATAGAAGTAAAAGTCAAGATATCAAAAATTGATCTCATCTCCTCGAGCACTTGAAACAACAAATTAACAGGAGTAGCATTTTAAGAATTAAAAGACTTCATAAAATTTGAATAAATGCTCCTAACAGTAAGTGACTTTTGTCATAAGTTCACCCATATATATATATATATATATATATATATATATATATATATATGTATGTATGTATGTATGTATGTATGTATGTATGTATGTATGTATGTATGTATGTAGTTATACAATGGAAATACATAACTTTTTACGGCGATATAGAAGTTGCCCTGTACACACTTCATATAAGTGTATTGCAAAATAGCTGCTGTCCGCAGTGGTTATCAATTTGGGATTTAAACTGGCAGACATGTGGTTGCCTTTGTCAAGACGCTCTCGTAACTTTTTCTTTACACAGATTGACAGAGCTTAAGTGACTGAAGTTCAGATAATTTCTCTTTGAGTAACTAACATTTTGCACTGATAAACTCCATATAATTTCAGGTCCTAGATCAACTTCCCTGAAGAGCTCGATGGTCAGAAACTTGCATGCGACGATTACTGCCGACACTACACCCACAAAAATGAAATAAAGTAAAGAAATCAATAAATAAACACATTTGGAAATCTGATATATAATTGATTCTCAACTGCGTATTCCTTGCATATAATTTTTCGTGCTCTGTTGTTGCTGGTGCATTTACACAAGTAGAGTCCCCAATCTGGATCAATTCCAAAAACAGTACTTGTACTGGCCATGGATTAGACTCATTGAGTTGGGCCGATAATGGCATTCACGCATACTTGCCTCCATTGAACCACTGTTTCCAATGGGGATTTGGCGTGGTTGGTATGAGCGTTTCCTATTTTTGCCTGTATGATTGATGCAGACCTTTGCTGGTTTGATACCCGGCCATTCTGAGTTAACAAAGCATACCAATTTTACTTAACTGCAATCCTCACTTTACGAAAAGCCCAACACAGCGTGTACATTTACGCCAAGCAGTAAAACATCTGCAAACAAAGGGTCAGGAGGCCCTGGAGAACACACTCAAACAGTGACAGTCAAAACGTTTTAAATGTGTAAATTTTGTATCTGGAAAGCTTTCTCCAATTGTGCCAAAGGTAACTTGCACCTACTTTTCACATCATCAATAGCATGATCGACATTGTTTTTATGGGCATCACTAATAAATTAATACCACATTATCCACAACTATATTACATTTTTGTTGACGCGATCTGGTCCGAAGAGGACTTTCCTTGATCCCAATTTCCATGTTCATAAAATTTGGCTGCATTAAAATATACACTGTCTTTAACTTTTATGTGAACAAAAATATAATAATAATAATAATAATAATAATAATAATAATAATAATAATAATAATAATAATAATAATAATAATAATAATAATAATAGTTCGACCTCTAGATTTTGGGAAATGATAAAAGAATATGCGCAAAATGACACATACTTATGTATAGAAGGAAAAAATGCTAGGTGCTCCTGGAGTTGCTTAAAACATGTAATTATCAGGGTATGGCCCATAAGGTGTTTAAAGATACTACAAAAACTTTGACCTATTTATGCTCCACAGAAACAGGCTTAGTAGATTTATCGTGTATTTAGATACCAAAGTGAATGAGTCTTAAAATATTGGGCGTTGGACAATTTTTTCACAGTATTTAGCCCCTTTTTTCACTGTAACAATCTCTCCTACACAAATTATTCCATTTTTCTAATCGGTATTATCATTCCGTTAATTGGAAAACACTTTCTCTTAATCTAAAACAACCAGATAACTACTGACCTTAAACAGTGATCATGAAATATAATTAAATTGAAGAATCATACAAATAGAAGCAAACTTTTCCAATTTAACCTGGGGCCTTGGCTGTGTTACTCTTTCTAGCAGAGATTCTGAGTATAACAGACTCATTTCAAGGTACAGCGATAAAATGCTCATTGGGGACAGGCAAACATCATACACATTCTGAGCTCCTGTCAGTGCTGTATACACTCCAAATGACCGAAACATATAAAGGGAGACACAATAGCTCTAGCACATGGAGCATGGCAGATTCAAAGACAGGCCCAGACACTTCTTGTGCATTATATGTCAAACTATTTCATAGATGGTCCCTTTTTAAAGGGAACAATAGGAAACCAACTCCTGAAATTGGAATTGTCTCCACTATATTTCCCCTAAACACTGGCCAAACTTTTTGCATCACATGTTCGAACATAAAAGATGGCCCGTAGATATAAATGTCGTCGGCACATCTAAAATATTAGAGCGTAAGTGACATAGTGATATCATGTAGTAGAGAAGAACACATGGTGCATAACATCAGTCTGAATTCATGCGGCAGTGAGCATTTGTGGAACATTTCACATCTTCTGACATGCACTGGTAACTATCATTACCATTAGTATGATTTGATATGAAACATTCCTAACCAAGAGTTCTAAATCGGTTCTCAAGCTTTTCCCGCAAGTGACTGAACGTTCAAGTATACACAGCACAATGAAGAGAACATACTGGTAGTTATTCACTGGTTTAGTTTGGAATACAATGAGTATCGCCGCCAGAGATAGCTTTATTACCCAAGCCAATAGCTGAGGTTAATACAGCTATCTTGGGAGGAGTAATGCACAGCTCTGACTGATTTGATGACATATTTTTTGCCATTTTTACAGCACACACATTAACAAAATGTCCATCAGCTAGTAGACAACTACATCCGGTAGGAGTATATAGTGCGAGTTGGCGACGATGCTGTATTCCCAAGGCACTTGTTTCATTCATGTTGGAATCCACAGGTTTCCTATAGGATATTTAAAAAATATATATATTCCATGACAGTAGCATACAAGAGTCAAATGTCAAGATACTTGTCCCAAATGGAATAATATTTGACATCTAGACAGTAAAATACAATTTTGCAGATTTACAGTTGGCTTGAAGCAACGCAAATTCAGACAACATTTACATACTGCAGGCTATGATCCAAGACGTCATCTGCAAATGCTCTAGGCAACATGGATTTGGATTGGGGGGGGGGGGGGGGAGTTTGATGCTTGGCAGCCCAAGTCCATCTTCTGCTGAGGCCTAAAACAGACTTGAAGAGGATGTCAGGAGATCCGTCTTCATGACATCATATTTTCAAATCTCTTTGGCCTCTTTTAGGTCCCCCCTTAGTGACCTGCAAAGTTCATGTCACAGAGGCTGTTCACGATTGGCTTGACCAGGCATCACTTCTTGTGGCTGTGTTGTTGTGAAAGTTTGACCGCTAGGCTCAAACCACCTGCAGATTAGAGGCAAATCTTCATTTGTCAGGGAAAGATGCCTACCTCCAGGGTCTGTGGTTGGCTGACCCGATATTCCACAGGGCCAGAACAGGACACTTCTGCTCCAGAACTTAGCTTGGAGGAGTGAAGGATCTGCAGTTTGCATTCTCTGGCAAAGTATACCAGTTCAGGGTGCTTCCACTTGGCCTTACAATGGCCCCTCTGGTGTTCACCTTGTTGGGGCGGACAGTAACTGCTTATCTTCACCTAACCATTATACATATTTATGTCTATTCGGATGATTGCCTTATCTGGGCAATTCAGTGCCTACATTTGCAATGTCATATACAGACCATTCTGGATGTTTGACAACACTTGGCCCTGATTGTAAACTGTTCAAAGCAAGTCCAGTCTTCAGCTGGTTCAGAATTTTGTCTTTCTCGTCATCCAGTTTGCCCTGGTTGTCTACATCTATTGCCTCTCAGAAGACAGGTGCGAGAAACGTCAGACTCTGCTTAAGGCCTTTCTGACTCACATGTTTTCTTTCAGCATAACAGGTGCAAGCCTTGTTTTCATGTCACTTTTCCCTGGCAGCACCATGCGGGACAGATGGTTGAGGGACCAGGGCTACCATGACCTGGTGCCCATGCTCTCCTGGCACCATCAACACCTTTAGTGGTGGACCCTTCAGGAAAATGTCATGTCAGAACAGACGCTGGGCATCCACTTTACGACAAGCTCACCAAATACACATATTCTTCTCAGTCCGGATTGGGAGCCCACATGCAGTTCCAAGATGGAGAGCCAGACACTGTCGGGCCTTTAGCTGGCACACTTCGTATCTCACCTCAAAAACCAAGTAATATGCAATGGTCCTTATCATGCACATCTGCCATGCAATGTATTTAATTAATCTGCCCACAAAAAATGTGACAGCTGTTGCGGATGCAAGATCAGTGTAATGGAAGGGAGGAAAGGTGGGCATGAAGTACCCTACATACCCATTGCAGGGGTATAAAAACATTCATTTTTGAAACACATTCATCTTCATACATCAAAGTAAAGATTAAAAAAAAAAACGGCGATTTTTATTTAGCGTATTAATTCGCTCGTGACATGGCAGATAGTTATAGGTTGACCAAGCTTTCAATAGTGCCAAGAAAAATTGGTTTCGTTATTCTTGCATAACGCATAAATTCATCAAAGCTTATCGTTGATACATTTTGGTTCTCAAATCTTTACTGTTCACTTGAGTCTTTATTTTAAGAGGACTGGATTAATTTAGCTCGTGGAACAACATATATTCTACACCTATGAGTATGTTTAGAGATGTTAGATTCCATAGCCTTTCCCAGCTTTTCATCCATAGTACTACTTTACAATATGATTAGTTGGAATATTTTCTTGACGATTTCTAACCAGGCTATGACACCTTGATATACTTGCTCATAATAAACAAAGTTACCTATTTTCTTCTGGATTTGTTAGACATGTTTCGTCAAACGTTATCTATTTGTGACATCTCCCTTCCAATTTTAGTGTGAAACCGAGCTCATAGCCCGATGGTTTCAGATCTGATGCAACATGGGGGGGGGGTTCTGCTTATAGATGGCACGTCTCGATACTCACAAATGCTCGATTTTGCAGGTATTTTTCTCCAGAAACTTGGCATTTTTCTCAAGAAACTTGAGAAAAAAGTTCATGTATTTACGTTACAAAGTATGGAGCATACCGTACGCTAAGTGACATAGGTACAAAAATGCTGCCCAATGGCTTGCATTGAAGTCCCAAACTGTAGGCGTGCATCCATCTTCAGATGATCAGCGCTTGTGTGGCCATGTCCTGCGGAGATTGTGAACCATAATTTTGAACAGATTTTTTTCAGTGTCTGAAGCTTATCCTGAATGGCTTATTCTACATGGGTATGAGGGATAAGGTTTAAATTGTAATATTTCATTTGATTTGTCATTCATTGATTTCAAGCAGTAGACACACCAATGAGAGGTTTCAAAATGGTGTCGTGTTTTTTTTTTCCTTTTTTTTTTTTTTCGAGGGAGGTGGGTTAGGGGGAGCTTTCAGGGAATCAATTGCCCCCATATAAACAGTTTTTGCATCATTTATTGCATATGTATGCATAATCCTGCGATATATTTCTGCAATAATAAAGCTTATTTTCATTTGTTAAGGTGACAAACAATCGCTTTCTAGTGCAAGTTGTCCATTCCTTTGGGGCATAAAGCGCCTTCAAAAACTTAAAGGGTGTGGCAAGGTATTAATAGACAAGACAGGTAGAATATGTATGGGTATGTGTATGGAGGGTTACAGCAGAGCATTGTATGTCTTTAAGGAGCATAGAGTAAAACACAATAAACCAGGAAAGATAGCAGTGGCTAAGCTGAGAAAATAAATATTGTTTGACGAACAATAAGTCAATTAAGGAAAACTTACAGATGTTTAGGGAAAGCTATGAGAGTATGTTGCAACATTTATCCCTTCCTGAAAACACAGGGCACTGTTTGCCCCATCTCGATTACAAGGCTAATATATAATAAGTCAGAGATGGCAGAGATAAACAGCAAATGATGTAAAACCAAATGTACATAGAAATCTTAAATGAATTTAAGCACGCATATCTGGGGGAAAATGTAAAAAAAAATACAAGAAGGGGGGACTTTACAAACCAGCAAATACCGATGAAGCCTGGATCAATGTAAGACTTTCAAAGGCGAGTGAGTGGCATGGACAAAATGGAGAAAGTCGTAAAGGTTTGCCAAAGGAAAAAGGTGGGTGATTGAGAATATCAGATGCAGGGACTGGTACATAGCCATTCAAATCTGTTTGTTGGAAATATAATATTATTTTAATTCGAAGAAATGTACTCGTAAACAACTTTTGACATGTCAGTGTTGTTCTTGTCGATCATTCATGGCAGCTTTTCGAAAGTTCGGATACGTCAGTGTCCTGTAGAAAATTACTGTGGATTATTTAGGCAGATAAAGTGGATTCCTGTGAGATATTTTAAGTCAGAAATCATCATTAAAGAGTTTAACCAGCCTGAAGGTAGACTAGACACTGACATCTCTTATTGCGCAGCCCAACGCGCCATGTATGTACGGCACGGACCTTGTGTAGTTTTTCATTGGTTTCTGTCATCTATCTTTTCGCTACTCTACTTTGTTCGTGAACGCAAATGTATCTGAGACAATTTTACCCTACAAAATGATGTTTTAAAGCATGACTCAAGTCGTTGCCAATATGATGTTGTTTATTTACTTTTTCCTACAAAAGAATTTTACAAAAGATCCATTCAGTACAGCACCACTGCAGATTAATGATCAGTCTGACCCAAGCCAGGCTTTGAGCCGTGGTTCCACATTATCTCGTTCTTTAACTTTAATATTCCTTCAGTTTAACATTTCTAAAACACATGTATTAATTCAACGATATCCTTTGCACGCATTAAAAGTATTGAGTGTCTTAATATATATCGCGACTTTCAACCCCCCCAACCCCCCCCCCAAACTCTACCCCCCCCCCCAGAAAAATAAATAAATAAAATAATAAAGAAAAATAAAATACAATAAAAAAGCCAAAAAACCGCAATCTTGTCCTTACTCCTATTAGAAGACAATTTGCAAGTACTTTTTCAGTGAATGAGATTTATAAAGGACGGCAGTTGTTTGATATGAAGTGTCTATATAGATCGATATCTTTTGTCGCTACTGAAATAATGTGTTAAAAAAGCAAGTTGAATTGAAATGAATTCTAAATGATACCAAAAGGTTTAAAGATATAAATATGATTTGAAAAAGTAATTTTGAACAGGTTTCAAGAAAGAAGTCCAGTTGTATATATCAATATATGTTGCTGCTGCTGCAAATATATATATATATATATATAGATATATTTATATATATATATGTATATATATATATATATATATATATATATATATATATATATATATATCTTTGCGTTTGGTAAAAGAACCCCCCTCTCTCTCTCTCCCTCTCTCTCTCTTTCTCTCTCAAATCTAAATTTTATTGCACATATACATTAAAAATGGTATGATAGTAGATAACGGATACAACTCGTACAATCGATAACCTTAGGGGATCTATGTTCAAAATAAAATATCCATATTATCAGGTGGTTAATTCGAACTGAAATACATTAAAAAAGTATCATATAAAGTTATAATTCTGCAACATTAATAACTTGGAAATTAAATTAATCACTCAACACTGTTATACCAGCCTTATAACAGCTTCGCGTGTTCTTTGTGTGTGATTCATGCTTATCTTGATGCCCTTATAAATAAATTGAATGCTGTTAACACATGTATGGAATTTCGTGCATTGTGTATACTAGATGGTGCACTGAACTACTACTATACCTGGACCAACCACATGTAATTGTGATTGACAATGTTCCATATCACGCCGTCCTGACCCCAGATTTTGAATGCCCAACTACATCTTACACCAAACAAATATATAAACATGGCTGAAAAAGAAAACCACTGATTACTCAGCAGATGTTCTGAAAAAACACCTGGTTGACATAGGTCAACAGGTATATGGAGCATACGCTAGATACAGACGTGGATCACTGGTATATCATATAATGGCTAAATAATCAGAGATATGTAATGCGTAAATGGATTACATGTTTCTCTTCATTACATCTAGTCATAACTATTCAATGTATACTAGGCAAAGAAAGAAATGCAAGTATTGTTACGAATTGTTTTGGAGACATGTGTTTCTTTCCTTTTTTATGCATAGTATATTGTTCCCTTTTATTATTAAAAGACAAGTTACATTTCCTTATATTTAATCTACTTTTTTTCGTGATGTATTCCTAGTCAATATCTTCAAGCAACTTAATGAAATGTTCGATTAGAATGTAGTCGGAGAATGTCTGAGGTCATGATGGTAAATTATATTTTGAATCACAATTATTCCCAGGCATACTACTTGTCAGTTATGTTTAAATAATAACATGGACCCCATTAAATGCTGACTTAACTCTACACATAGCATATATTTGGAACAAGACACAATGTAATGCAGCAATTATTAGCATCAACTTTTTAGGATATAAATGAGTATTAGATTATGGAAAATGCCTCATGAATATTCTCTGGACCACTTGCATTATTTGTGTAAAATGACTTATCCACATACAGTGAAATATTGTAGGTATAATCGTTTAGTGAGATGATTTCCTGGAACAGGCCACAGAAGAAATACATGTTCGACCATTGCATGGAGCAAAAATGGTCATCTTGTGGTAGAACTACCACCGTACCATTCGGAGCTAAACCCCATTGAGGAAATTTGAGCTCATGAAAAAAAAAAAAAAAAAAAACTACGTGGCATTGAACAACGGGAGCTTCAGTTTGAAGAAGGCGGAAGTACTTTTCCTCAAGGCAAGAGATCAGGTACAAAGACCAACAAATGTGGAATTTCCAACATTTAACATATTTTCATATCATTGGATTCAAAATTATCTTTTATGGGCTACGCTACACATTGTTTGTGTTAAGAACTTTAAGGAAAAATCATGATTACCAGCTCAAGTGATGATCGTTGAATATATGTAATGCCGATATACGTTTTTGCAGGCAGAAAAAAAACAGCCTTTGGCAAAAGGTTGTAGACAGGTGCATCAGGAAACAGGGAGAGTATTGGAGGGCGGACAACCTTGAAGGCAGTTGGTTGAACCCATAGTGATCTCTTTGGGAGATGACAGTATTGGAGACGAGGAAGAGAGAGAGAGGAGGAAGAAGAACAGGTGGAAGTAGGCCCAGTCCCCTTTGTGGACAATGGCAAAACACATGTATAGAAACAATATTTTCATAATATCATTGTTCTGATTTTGTGTAACATCGATAAATGAGTGCTTGTGTCTGCTGCATGGCATATTTTTTGCAGAAATGCGACGTTAGTGAAGACGATGAAATATGTGTCCTTTGTGCAAAGAGGGACCAATCCCGGTCTTTAGACAAGGGAAAAGTGGTCAACTGGGAATCCTGTGACAGTTGTGACATGTATGTATGTAGAACAATGTATGAATTGGTATATATATATATATATATATATATATATATATATATATATATATATATATATATATATATATATATATATATATATATATATATATATATGTAAAAATGAAATTAAATGCTGTTTTAATAGAAATGTTCCCAATGGACAAAGATGCCCCACCTGTTGGACATCAAATTATGCATTTTCACTGAATGGTCATTTTTCGTTAAAATCAATTATAGGCCTAAAATTGTCTGATGAACACGTAGTTGGGTGCATGGATAAGCCAAACCAAAGGTGCACATCTTCATAATATATGCTTGTGTTACCTCATAAATGCAGCGCTAAAACGTACATAGAGATATGCACGCCACAAGATTAATGTCGGATGGACGGATTAACAAGAAATCTCTAAACCTGCCCTTCTACTTCGGGTGGCAGTCATAAGAAGACCAAATAAAAAATTAATATGATAAAGGTAGCGCCTACGTATGCCTGAATGTAAGTAGACTATAGCGTTTATCTGTTGTGTACTCTTCACTAAATTTTGCATGTGTTAATTGTCCCTTACATATTTCTGTACTCTTTATTTGTAAATAAAAGGGGGGACATTTTTAGCTTGAAAATTAAATTGTCGACCCATTTGTCTGTGTCGTTTTTCATACAGCTGGATGCACTTTGTGTGCTCTATCGAACACTTTGGGGGCAAGATCGCTGAACGTAGAGCCGGTTTGCAGAACATGTCGCATCATCTTAGCATACACTGAAACTGACAGTAAGATTCTAGAAACTTGAACATGTAGCATATTTCAGACATCAAATTGACTTCTTTTCACTCACTGGTTTTATTCATTCATTTAAACCATGTTTAGTACCATTGAACAGGGAGTATTTGAATGTTCCATTTTTTTGGCTCTACATCGATAAAATGGAAACAACAAGTACAATACCGACCTGGAGCAAGTTCACTCTTCAAACTCTAATCATATTCATATTCCGGTTACTTTGGTTTATTTATTTTTTCGTAGGAGATGTTTTGCATTTTAACGCTATCATAACAACTTCAGACATATTTCAATAAGGGCCTAAATAAACAGAAAATAGCCTTATCAAGAGTACTTTAGAGCTGGCCATGGAATATGGATTTTTGTTTGCTTCTTAAAGTGAATATAGCTTGGTGTTGGACTAAGGTAGATTAATGTTATGTAGTCTTGGTATTAGCACTTTCCCTTGTAAATGATATCATGTACAATGACCATTCATCATGTTTTTATTTACAGCAAACATAACCATGATTTTTTTCCATATTGCATTTGTACGATGTTAATCTATATTTTGATTTGCAGTAGAATATTTTAAGAGAATTGCATTTGCATATTTATATTTCATCATAATCCATCAAAGTGTTTAGCTATTACTCATGACAATATCATTATCTTAGAACTGCAATCCTGAGCTGAGAGGAGAAGTATGCTCCGTTATGCCCTTCGCAGCTATGAGTGTAGAGACGGTCTACAGTATTATGGTCCTAAAACTTCCATAGGCTTAATGCCAGCAATGACATATCCCAATAAAGAGCAACAAGCCTATATTAAGGTCTTATAACTTTACATTTGGGTCTTATATGTCCAGATCTGAAAACTTCTATGTTCAGGGTGGTTAGCTTTGCGACACTAAACAGTAAATTCAAATTACACAATGTAACACACACCAATATTATATTTATAAACCTAGGCCCAGGCCATATTAATAAACCCGGTATTCAAGCTTAATGCTACACGTTAAGCCAGTAGTACCCCGGCAAAGGGATGACTTAAAAAAAAAAACTTGCTTACTGTTCTTACAAAGTCACGGTAGCAAATTGGAGAATCAATTATCATTACTTGAAGTAAAGACACATCATAAAATATGTGATTAAGGTGAACACAAAAAAAAACCTCCATCAGTGTCTCCATGAGCAGGTAACGAATGCGCCTAACTGGAGGGAATTAAAGCTAACTATCACTGACGAGCCTCTCGAGGATACTCCTGATCTGTGTGTACAACATGGCGACACGGGGAATTTGAATCCATTGTGTCGTCGTATGCCGGCAAAGAAAATTGAACAAATGGACGTGTTCTCGTGAATTTATTGTTATAATTCCCATTTATTGTTATAATTCCCATAGATAGAGGCAAGTTTATGGCCAAGTTGACTCAACAATCACTTTTTTTTGGTAAAGTCATTGCGATTTATAACAAACTACGTATTGTGATGGCTGTTCAAGCGATTTAGTTTATGTATAGGCCTACTTTAAGTTCTAGGCCAAGTCAGTGAAAGTGACACAGTGTCTTGACACTGGTTCAGTGGTTGGGTTCATCTGGGGGATTATTTACCAAGTGTATCTATGAATGCACTTACCCCGACTTGTCATTATATGTATGTGTCAGAATCATTGTGATGACAATTGTGGATTAATGGCATGATAAGGTTTGTAACTTTGCTATACATATTCAGTTGTTGCAGCATTGGCGGCAAGTGCGGATAGCGATTTCATATGTACTTGAATCACCGCGCTATCTATTATCAGCATGGTAACCATCAAAGTAAAAATTGCATTTTGGTGAAAGATATTTTGTGGACATTTGCTATAATTGCTTTATTAAATCAACTAAACTGTGATACATTGGTACGTGCTTTATTCATCGTTAGGAAACAGAAATCAAGTGCTTATATGTTGTGGTAAATCAGTGGGGGTAAGTGCAACAAAAAGTAGGGGCATCGTGATATATCAGATGCTATACTACTGCAAACAAAGTGTTTAATCACAGTGGCCTCATTTTCACACCGTCTACTAAATTATAATGAATTATAATCGATTATCTTGTGGAATGTATAATAATCGATTATCATGTGAAAGCCAATCAATAAAGCATTATAGATTATTTTGAAAATACCTTTGGGCAGTAGATTTTTTTTCAATTTGGAGAGTACGCCACATACTCGTGATAATTTGTTGCAAATAAGATTACCATGTATATTCCAGGTATTATTTGGTCAATTAATATGCCTAGGAATTTGAAATTCTCGACTCTTTCAATAGGCTTACCATTAATCATTTTATTTGGTATTTGGTGAGGGGGTAAATATTTCTGTTTTACATTGAAAATCATAAATTTATTTTTATTTACATTCAGATGGGTTTATTTACTGCAAGCCAATCACCAACTTCTGTTAATTCGTTATTAGTTTTATCTGACGTGGAGGTTTGGGGTGTGTTCTTATTAAGATTGCATAATGTACTCAACAGAGTGGTATCATCAGCATACATGATTGAAATAAAATTACTAGCTGTGGATAAATCATTGATGTAGATCAGGAATAAAGGGGACCTACAATAGATCCTTGCTCATGGCAGATACGTTTTATAGAATGTTTGTGACTCCAACTAAATTTTTAGCGTTAACGTGATTGTAAAAAAGTCAGTAATTGGCGTACTCCACATAGCCAAAAGAAACAGTCAAGCTACAAATCTACCACCTTTTAACAGATCGTGGTTTGGGTATACGACACAAAATTATCAAAACACTGTTAACTGACGAAAAAGAAACACATGCCTACGCAACCGCTGAACAAATCAGGTTTACAGGTGCCGAGAAGCACTCCTATTGAATTATAAGTTATTAAGTGACTAGCTTTGGAGTGTGGGATATTTCACTAATTGATCCAGAGAAAAGGACGCCCGCTGAATATAATTTTTTAATTTTGTTTAAATCATTGAAGTATTACATGCTGTGCAAACGTGGCATAAACACACCCGAGTTGCGTCGTCACCAAGTTTGATAGTATAGCCATTATACGCAAAACAAGTAGGCGGACAGACACTAGATAAATTAGCCTCCTAAACTTCATCCTTGTGGTCAAAATTCCACCGGAAATACCATAGTTTGTCATGTACAAAACAATGTGCCATGTACCTGTAAAGGTGAAATGTGGTTTGAAAATAGTTGTAAGACTCATCCAAAAATTTTCAGGCTATGGTGTAAATTTGAATAA
The DNA here is from genome assembly GCA_964020975.1 of Hermodice carunculata. Classification (NCBI taxonomy): domain Eukaryota; kingdom Metazoa; phylum Annelida; class Polychaeta; order Eunicida; family Amphinomidae; genus Hermodice; species Hermodice carunculata. Next base: position 3,849,949 of record OZ026614.1, on the reverse strand, counting down.
CGTTCATCAGCTCCTGTTATACCTTACTGAAATCATGAAACTCGTCTGTAGAGATTTAATGTTTGTGCGCACAGCCATATTTTATTTCAAAGAATTTGAGGTGAGCGCTCAAAGTTAAATGCACACATGCTATAGTATACCCATCTCGCAGGCTATCATAGATTAAGTATCATCAGTGCCCGGGCAAAGAGTGTCAAAGATCTTTTATAGATTTACGTTGCATAGAACGCAACAAAAGGCCGTATGTTGCCCAGGAGAAATAGGAGTTGCATTATATTTAGCTACCGGCGCAAATGCTTCAGTTGAAGTTCCACTGATGTAGGAATATAAACACCGCATACTCTCATTACTTACGTTTTATACTTCAAAGATGCAAAACAAAGAAAAACAAAACAAAAACAAAAACAAAACAAAACAAAACAAAAAAAAAAAAAAAAAAAAAAAAAAACACCCTGTCGCTGCACAGTGCATGTGGTCTAAAGTGTTACATGGTCACTTTCTGTATGTACGTTTTACAAAAGTTGATTGATGCTTGACATATATAAAACTGTACACTTTTCCATGTCACAAATAGCTTTGCAGGTAAGACAGCATATGTGAAATTACATCTGTTACGAGTAAAACCCTATATCATTTTCCTTTAATTTGTAATTTAGCATGTCTTACACTTTAAACGTAATCTATTTCGTATCATTTTACAAATAGAAAATTAAAAAAGAGTGTAAAAATACACAAAGCATCAGATATGTTCTTGATGAACTTCACTTTGATTTTCCCCAACATTGGAGTTTTTAATAAAGATATTATAATAATAAAAGTGCATGTCATGAACATCTCTAGTATGCCTGTCTTCTATGTAAGCTCATGGGAGATACGTTTAAGCAAAAGTAGCGCCAACGTTTGTTGTGATAAACCAATGGAATACAGAATGACCAGAAACCACAGCAGAGTGATCAGTTTGACCAGTACGAACTCCACAAACAGCCCCAAAACATAAACAATCAATACGATATGAGCACACGTGATAAAAATATAATATAAGCCTACTTATATCTTCTGCTGTAAGCTCAGTTGACTGACAAGTCGGGTGAACAAACAAGTGGTCTACCAAGTCTTATTTCTTTTTTGGTGCAAGTCATAAACTGGGTTTAGAGTGCAAGGGCATATATGTTTTGGATCAAACTAAAATCTGTAGTAAATAAAGAATACAGCAAAGGGTGTGAGGACTGGTTAAAAATAGTCAGCTAGCTTTTATGGGTGACTGCCTGTCTAAAGTCATGAAATAGAAATGCATTTCTTCAAATTTCTATTGGAAGATACATATTGATATTTTGGTAATTCTTAATCTCTGACGTTTTAAGTGTTTTAATTCGCTCTTCGTTGTTGGGTTGAAACCTAGGAATATGGGTAGTGGTTTTGGTCTGTACTTTTAGTAACAACTTCCACAATTAAATATTTTAGCACGAGATATAACGTATTAAAGCCTTACAGGTACAAAAACACCTCATTTTCTAGTGTTGTATCACAGCATACGGTTGCTTCATTGTACTGGCTGTGAGTATAAAGGTAACAAAAAGGTTCAATCTGGTTTCCACATATGCTTACCATGTTGTAGAGGTAGAATGTTGCTTACTGTGTCGTGCAGGTCGGTAGATGTGTAAGCTAACGATCCTTACCAACAGGCACAGCTGCCTCACTCTGTCTGATACGTTATCTCTGAACCGCCATCAAATCAGCTATTTCTCCTGCTTTTTGGCTTCCTCTATATGTGTCAAATATATTTGACTTGGGAAACGTTGTGATATCTACGTACTGATAGTAATATTTTACACACTCATCTCATTCGGGGAGAGTACGCACAATTAATGCAGCTTAAGCGTAACAGCCAAAAATAATCACACACAGGATACATTATAGTTACAGAATACGCATCATTAAGAAAGAGTAAAATTGACCATATATTTTAGAGCACGGGGTACATACAAAACAAAAAGCGTGCCTGTGCATCCCTTTCTTGACAGACTTTTAAATTCTCACCCAAATGAAATAAAGTTGGTCTAAACACTCCATTTGATTCAGACCCACAATTCATATAAAATATTATGGAACGTTGCTGTCCAATGATCAGTATTTATTCAAACCAAATTACCCATAATAACCAACAATGTTTCCGGTAACACAAACGTCAGTCGTGTGCTGTCTCCGATGTATATGCAACAAGGGATAAGAATATAATGAGTTCCATAACAGGGTCTTGGTTGTAAGAGAGGTGGGCGTGTCCCTCTCCCCACCCCCACCCGTATAAGGTAATCGAGCAGTAACAGCAAATTGCTTTTGCGTGAGTGTGCTGACGAAACGTACATGATGTTCAAATTATAGACACCGACATTTTTCTTTAATTTCTATCTGTCCTTATTTTGGGTATATATATACTTATTGTGACTTTTAAACTATCTAACACTTAAATTTGCTAATCTTACTTATTAGCTTATTTGTGTATGACAACTCTCGTGTAATATATATGTAATGCGTCTTGATTTCAAAGATAAAGCTGGAAAAAAAAGATGCAACTCCCTCCCGTCCCTCATCAGCACAGGTTACGAGGATGCGTGAGGGGAGTTTGTTTACTTTATTATGCCGTGCGTTTAACATTTTTGGGAGGAGGAAATGTTGGTCCTTAAAGGGACCTTTTGGTTATTGTGGTTTGTCGGAGGCTGCATGCGTCAAAAGTGGGTGAGAGCACCACGCTTCCGCTAGCAAGTTTGGATCTGCCACGGCATGCTGCTTGGTACCTTAGCGATCTCAGTCTGGGGAATTTGATTCCACTTGTCTGTGAGCCTCTATGCCAGTTGGTCCAAGGTGGCTGCGGGTTCTATATACTCTGCCTGTTTCGACGGCCAAACACATCACACAAATGCTCCATGGGGGACAGGTCAGGAAAACGGGCTGGCCATGGCAACAGTGGGATATTGTGCTGCTGTATATATTGCATGCTGACTCCTGGATATTGTTGGATCCATTCGTCAACTATGGGTAGGATCTCATCCACATAGCGATGGCCTATTAGTGTTCCATTCATTCTGACGAGAGTTGTACTCCCTGTTCTAAAATGCCCCCTCCCCCAACGTGACACATCCTGCTGTGTAGAATTGACCCAGAAACAGAAGATTTTCCATCACCAGGTGCTAAAAGTTCCAAATTAGGAATATCTATGTACTCTTGTGGCCATGCAAGAATGGAGATATGCTCAAGCAAATACTTCGGTGTTAATTAGTAATGTATATTCACGTTTGCAAATGTAGTAATACAAGTCCATCAGTATTACAGGTTGCGTGACGGCAAAGGAATGTGGAGGAAGATGACGGTGGAAGGGATGCACAAGACGGACGGAATGGGGAAGATGATGGAAGGGATGAGCGGAAAGGGGAAAGGAGATTGGTGTCGAAAAGAAGTAGAAAACAAAACATACAAAATAATTTTTTTTATACAATGAAGAAAAAATGCAGCGCATTTTGTTGCAAAAACTAAGCTTTGAAAGTTGCCATAAGTCTCTCTGTGCAATTTTGAAGCCATTGGCTTGGTGATTTTAGAGGGGACTTTTCAATGTTTTGTAAACATAAAATAATAATAATTAAATTAATAATGATGATGATGATGATAATAATAATAATAATAATAATAATAATAATAATAATAATAATAATTATAATAATTATAATAATAATAATAAAACAATTAAAAAGAACCCCCCAAATAATCACTGGAGCGTGACCGTTTAAACAAACCTGGTAGAGGCCCACCCAAGATTATTTCCTTCTAAGTTCAAAGTGAATCTGATAACGGTTTATCAGAAATCTAAATGTTAAATTGTTGACAAGCGACGGAAAAAGGGGGGGGGGCACTACTAAACCAATTAAGGGAACAAGTGCTGTGAGCAAAAGAGAATTTAAGCACTTTTTCCTTGTCAGTCGGAATAATTAATCGGATGCATTCCGTGTTACGTCTGTCTGTCTGTCTGTCTGTCTGTCTGTCCATTTGTTCGACTTTATACATTTTTGACTGCTTGTCCAAAACCGTTAAACGGTTGCCTTGATTTTGCATTTGTATGCTGCCCAGGCAGACCTCAACCAACTATTGGTAGCAAATAATGACGCAACGATTTGTATGAGTTTTAACCAAAAAAAAAATTTTTTTTTAATGTCTTCTCAGAAACTACTTTGCAATTCCTTTGATACTGCTTTTTTTCTTTTTAAATAAACTTTAAAAGATGTGATAAAATAACCAAAGTTGTCTTCTCAGAAATTACTTGGTCAATTCCACTAATACTGCTGACAGTAGTGTACATTTGGCCACCAGTGGCACTGCGATTTTTACATATTCTTTGACAATTTGTCTGTCAGTTATTGACGTCTAAAAAGAATTGCTTTGAATTTTATCTGATATTATATCACTTAAAAATTGAAAGTGCCCAAACTGTTGATGTTATGGTAATGTTTGAAGAAGCTAGGGTTATTACACTTTGGAGCTATATGTCGGCAAATACAACTACTGTATGAGTAGAGCAGCAGTACAGCTAATGTAATGTAAAATTGTAAAACCATTTCACATTGCACAAGTTTCCAACAGGAACCTTCACCATATTTGTGAACATGATAATGGTTATGATGACGATGCTATGGTTGTACATCCTCCGAGAAGTATATATATATATTTTTTTTCGTTTCGCTACTGACCCGTCAAATATAACAGTTTGCCTTGCATCTTGGTGATTGTGTAATCCAAGCAATTACCCTAAACATTTACAAGAAATTAACTATGAGATCGCTCTGGGTGTCTGCAATTTTCACTTCGGATGATGATGATGATGATGATGATGATGATGATGATGGTGATGATGATGATGATGATGATGATGATGATGATGATGATGATGATGATGATGATGATGATGATGATGATGATGATGATGATGATCTGATATCTGGAGTTGTGAAGAAATTTAAACTTCGTCGAGCGTTCACACATGTTCGACTTAGTAATCACAAAATCGGTGCTACACTGCTTAGTACCAAAATTGGCTACTGGATCAATATATATGTCTCTTTTGTTCCTACCAAAGGTTGAAATGAGATGCACTTTATTTTAACTTGCGGCATATTGAATGGCACAAGAGACACCGTCTTTTTTCAATTCACAATTATCCACTAAAATTTGGACCATCTAGATGTAAACACAAAACAAAAAACCTCATGTGACCAGATGAAAACACAGCCTATCTGGTTACCAACCTCGTTCACAAGAGGATGCAGCGGCGTCAAATGTACATATACTGCTGGGAAAAAAAGATACCACCCCCATCTTTAACATTATACACGTGTTCTGAGGATGTGTGTGGAGAGTTTATTTACTGTATTTTACCATTGTTTTTCGCATCTCTCTTGGGAGGAAATGGTGGCTCTTGAAAGGACCCTTTTGGTTGTTGTTGTTTTCCGTGAGCCTCTTGTTCAATTGGCCCATGGTGGCCATGCGTCTTCATACTCATCTCTCATTCAATGGCCAAGCACATCCCACAAATCCTCCATGGAGAACAGGCCAGGAGAAGACTTTTGCACAAAAATGGGATATTGTGTTGCTGTAGATACTGCATGTCGATTCTGGCAATGTGTGGTCGTGTATGATCTTGCTGAAACGATAGTCCTGGATATTGTTGGATCCGTACGTCAAACATGGGCAGGATCTCGTCCACATAGCACTGGCCTGTTGGTGTCCCATACACTCTGATGAGAGCTGTTATACCTGTTGCTAAAATCCCCCCCCACTCCCCCATCATGACACTGCCTCCTCGGTAGTGGTCATGTACAATTATATGTCCTTCTACGAACCTCTCAGAAGGCATGCTTTTTTTATTCCATTGTGAAAATCTAGGCAGAATGTGGATTCATCTAGCCACATCATCTTGTTCCATTGATTTCTGGTCCAGGCTGCGTGTTCCTGACACCACTGTATCTTCCCTGTTTTGTGTGCAGGACTAAGTGGGATGCAAATGGCAGGGCGGTATGCCCTCAGTTTGGTCATACTAGTCTGTTGTTAGTAGTAGGCTGTGATATTCTGATATTGCATGCCTGGCATCAGTGCTGATGATACCTTTCGGTATTAATCTATAAAATTTCGTGACCGTTAATACAGAAAACTGAAATCTATTGCATTTGATTATAAAGAATAGGAAAATGCTAAACAAAATCTTCAAATTTACAGCAAAATTAAAAAAAAGAAAAAAAAAAAAAAACCCAGTATGTTCTGACTGAAAAAAAGCCTCCTTTCACGCGAAGTTTGAAACTTTCATGAGCGATATGAGGGAAACATGGGACACAATCAAATCCGTTCTTATTTTAAACCAAAAGAAGAAGGACTCCCCCCTCTTCTTTCTGGAGAATTGGAAACTGACAAATAAATACAAAATAGCTGAACGTGTAAACAAATGTTTCATAAATATTGTTCCAAACTTAGCCAAAAAAATAAACACGCCGGGCTTACCTTCTTTTACATCTTACCTCCCAAGCCATACAGTAGATTTTCCTTTAGTTAGATTAATCCCAGTGATGTTGCATTCATTTTGAGAAATTTTAAATCTGAAACCAGCACTGGACATGACGATATATCAATAGAGCTTCTTAAAGGCATAATTCCTTCTCTTTCTGATCCTCGTAGCTTGATAATCAATTAGTCTTTAATGACAGAAGTTTTTTCTAACAAACACAAGATCCCAAAAGTACTACCACTTTTCAAAATGGGAGATAATACTCACTGAGATAACTATATACGAATTTCACCCTTTCTTGCTCTGTTCAAGGTATTTGACAAAGTAGTTTATTAGCAATATTTGGCTAATCAACGTTTCTACACAAATCCTCTCTGTTCTTTAATCCACCGGATATTGCACTAACACACATGGTTATGTGTCAGGAAACATAGATAAGGAATTGTAGAATTTATGACTGGCTAGCTGTTAAAAATAAGCCCTGGATATAACAAGAACGAAGTATATGATATTCCGTGTCCATCAACCAAAAACAAATGACAGTTGAGATCTGAAAATCAACAATAAATTTTATTTAAAAAATATCCGAATTTGATTATCTGTACTTACAAATTTACGAGTATTTGATTTGCCAATTACACATCAAAATTGGCAGTAAACGTTCAAAATTGATAGGTATTTTTAAAAACTGAAAAAGTATTTACCTGTAAACACTCTCGTCCTTATGTATAATTCATTTTTACCCCATTTTAATTATGCCTTCCTATCATGGGGCTTCTCATGTGACCGCATTTTCAAGCTCCAGAAATCTATTGTTCGGTTGATTTCTCTTACAAAATATAAAGCCCATACAAATCCAATTTTTTAAAACACTGAACGTTCTCAAAGATGAAGAAATATTCAAACATATAGCTCTGAAATTTTACTTTCTATACTTTCAGAACAGTTTGCTTGCATATTTCAATGATATTTGTGAACAGGCAGTTGCAAATCACCCATATCAAACTAGAAACTAAGAATGCACACAACTCCTTGTCGTTAATAACATAAAATCTATAGATGTATCAGATTTTTAATCCCTTCACTTCTTAAAAGTACACCTCCTTGCATTAGAGACACATTCCATGCTCATTCTATGTTAAGTTTTCCAAGATATGCTAAAACTCATTTTAATAAATACATTGAAATATGTACTATTCCAGATTGTTTTGTTTGCAATATACCAAAGCACCTTGTCTTTTCGTGTTTATTTAAATGCTATCTCATCATGATCAACATACTGCTGAATTTTTTTTAGGCTTATCCATACCCTAGGTGGCCCCAGTGATAGCACACATCATGACCGTAACAGGGGTCATCCTGACATAACCAGGTTTTTCATTATGTGCTTGTATCTAGCAAATGGAACTGTTGTGTACTGTTGTTTTGAGTTCTGAGTTTAAACCTTTCTTTTCATGAGTGGTAACTGCTGCAAAGGTTAGTATGTCCATTAGTGTGGCAATTCTCTCCTCCATGGGCCTTCTATCCTTTATGCCTGCAGCTACAGCCCTAACTGACAGCTGATCAACGGCTTCACCAAAAGAAACTCATTTGATTGTTTTTTTCCCAAAAATACTTTCATAGTTTTATTCATGAATCCTCATCTCGTGAAGCACAGCCTCTCAATCATCAGGTTAAATGTTCCTTGTAAAGCTGCTATTGTTTGTGTGCGGCTTTTTAGGAAAGCTTCCATGGCCATATTTCCTATGATTTCCAATGCTGCTTCATTGGCGCCAGTATAATTATCCTGATCCAGTTTTGGGGTTTCCTGAGGCTCGGGTTGCTCATGCTGTGGCGTGTGAACTGGTTGAAGAGGAACAGTAAGTTGTGGAAAAGATGGCACATTATTAGGCCTAGCATAATGTGGAGGTGGAGAAGGTAATGGTGAAGGGCCAACATTGTCCTGATCTTTTGCCATGGCAACATTCAATTGCAGATGAGGGTGCACAGCAGTCAACTGTGCTGGAACAGTAGTTAACTGAGTCCTTGAACCAAGTTCTACAGAGGTCAACTGAAAAGTAGGACTATTGGATACAGTGGTAAACTGTGTATTGGGTGAACCAACTGATAGAGTAGCTGTCTTCTGATGTCGAGGCACAATTGTGGTATGAAGGTTGAATTGTGCTAGCCAAAACTGTTTGACCTTCACCTTTACCCATAGACTTTCATTTACCAGTTGACCTTGATTCCAACGTCCTATATATTGATATTCAAGTTGACCTTAAATTTGATCTAATAGACCCGGATACTAATTTGGGGGTACACTAAAAATCATGTGGTGTCAGTGCGACACCAGGGGCACTGGTAGCATGTGAACATCCCAACCCTGCTGTGTACAAGTCATGAAATGTTTGCCCATGGCCAATGACTGTTGAGAAATGTGACCTTGAGAATATAGTGATTGAGAATTTGCTAATAAATATGCAGGTAAGGTGGTAGATGTAAAACTGCTTGTCCTCCAGTAATAATTGGATGGTTACCCACTTGAGTACAAGTCACATTCGTAGATTGACAGACTAACTGTTCTGCATACAGCAGTATGGTTACATTGGTTACCCTGATTATGGTGGCCTTGATTACCTCCTACCTGGCATGTGTCCAGAAGGGATATACATGTTACCGTATGTGGAGGGCCCAGGGCTCCTCTACTGCGGACATGGGTCATTTGGTATCAAAGTAAATCCTTTGCATGGATATGATTATTGAAGATTGCTGCCATCCAAAAGCATGTGACCTTTAACAAGCATCAGTTAGGATTTTTTTCGAAACTGAGTTTTTAGTTTGGTATCATAGATTTTTACTGATTTTCATTATTTGAATTTCATTTTGGCGGAATAATTACATATTATATCATCTTGCAAATTGAGCTGCAATTTGTATGATGATGAACTTGGTTGTGTGTTATATTGGAATTGAAGGTGTTTTTTTTTTTTTTTTAAACTTTCGGCACTGTAAGGATTTGAGTTTAATAGGGTCTGAATTTGACTGCTGAATTGAATTTTCCATATGATTTTGTGAATATCGCTATTGTATTTTGCCATATTGTATGTAAGTCTGATTTAATGCATGGATATGTTTGTATTATTCAATTATAAAATGTCTTACAGAGTTGGGAGCGAGAGCTCCATTGTGTCTGATTGTTGGAAATTCTAGCATGTGATTCAGCACATGAGTGACCAACTGAATATTTGTTAGAGAGAATAGAATAGAATAGAACATAATAGAATAGAATAGCTTTATTTGGTCTTAACAATTAACATAATGTCGTTTCAGAATACATTAATTAGTTTTAAAGCAGGATACGATACATTAAACTCCGATGAGTCGCTGACTGGTGGGCCAGTAAAGATATACTTTGCTTAATTACTATGTTTAAACTCATACGCTGTAAGATTTCTAACATAATACTGTAGGCTGAATCACAGCAGATATCACAAAACTTAAGTTGATAAACCAAGCGTTAATGATACATATAATATGACTAATTATCGTCAGTAGCAGATGTGACAATTAATAATGCTAGTTAATTTTTATATTGGTTAATAATATAATTTTAGCATGTTGTGAGAAACCTTTTAAGGAATGTGGTAGTACTATATTTTGATACATTTTTATCGAACTGAGATTATGATCAATTCAGACACCTAAAAATCTAAAGTCTTCAACTCGTTGAACTAGCTGGTTATATCATATATTTTGATTTATTTACATTCAGAGATAGTTTGTGTACAGCAAGCCTGTCACTTGATTTAGCATATTCTTCTCAGCACACTCTGTAACATTGTATTCATCCAATATATAGTCCCTTTGTTTACAGCAATCCCGCACTGAAATATCAATATGGCGCCCGTGAGCGAGAAACAGTATGAACGAATGCTTCTTCTAACTGCAAAAGTTCCCTTTCACAACTGTATCAACTTCAAATACTGAATAACTGAAACATTTTAAGACAGATGTAAGGTCGGAATTCCTCTTTTTCAGATTCTATAAACTATGTTTGACATTCTCGATTACTATTTTCTATATTCCTTTTAATGGACACTCTTCTTTCATTTTTTACATTTTTGTCAACTTCATCATTGGAAGTAAGACGGATAAAGAAAGGTACATCTAATCTTATAGAACACATTACAAAACAGTTATAGGTGAACAATTTAGATTATCGCAAGGAGATTTGACTGCTGCAATCATCGTTGCAATAGCGGGTGATTTGATACTGCCAGTAGTACTCGTTCACTATTACTCTTTCATAACCTGCATGTGCCTGTTCTATAACTTCACAATTTATATCACGAGGTTGTTGCATCATAAATGCAATACGGGACTGTTAGGTACAAGGGAGTGTATTAGTATTTTTCCCACGGAATGCCAATTCTAAGTGAATAAATTTTAGGCAACAAAAGTGAAGCAATTGACAATGACTTAACTGTATGTATTAACCTAGATTCATTCGAAATTCAGAACCCTGAAGCCAAAACCAAGTATCTTAGTTTTGAATATATGAGAGATTATCTAATTAAGCACAGACATATTTTCACAATTCTTAGCCTCAATATTGAACTCATAAATACAAAATTTGACGGGTTTAAAGTTATACATAATTAACATGTTTGCTCCAACTGAGATTATGATCAATTAACAGACCCAAAAATCAAAAGTTTTCATCTCGTTGAACTGCATGATTATTTAACATTACATATGGTAATTGATAAGGAGGTAAGTGTTTCTGTTTTGAAGTTTTTTTTATTCCAACTAGTATATCAGTGCACATTTGTTTTTACATATATTTGGCTCATTTTCAAGTTTGTTCTGGAAAGGTCAGATTGGCCCTTACAATTCGCAACCAGTGACGTTTCTTTGAAGCCAAATATTCCAGCCATTTTGAACAGCCTTTAATCTGTAAAGCAGTCATTTCTTTTCAATTTCAGAATTTTTTTATACGTTTCTACGTTTTTGATTCGCTTTATCTCTTGCATTTACCTATGATTTGAATATATATTTTTTGGAATCATTTTCACATATTTGCAACTGACACTGATGGACGAAACGCTGATGCCGGAGGGCCAAATGTTGCAAACAAGTTGCATGTACCCCTGGAAGACCAGCAAATTGGTCGATCACACTGACTTGGTAAACAGAAGGTTGGGGAACTGAAGATATAATTTTTATAATCCTTGTCTCACATTATCGGCCAAAACTTTTCAGGGGAAAGAAAAAAAAACACCAGAAAGCACGCCAACGTTATATTTGTAGCTCTTGGGCTGAAGAGGGACAAAAAATACACCCATGATGGACGACCGATACTTGTATGTGGGTGATTTAAAAAAAATGGATAATCATCAATTTTCTCCCTTTTTGTGTTAAGAAGACTGTTTTTGTTTTTTTAATTGTGATGTTTTATGCAGGGAAACTGTTGGTTCTGTAGGACTCTATAATTTGTATATGAATCTGCACTGAAACAAAATGCAGCATAAAAAACTTGACTGATATTCAATTTTAGTGTAACAGCTGTCACCTTGTCACACTGAACGATGATTTTCACAGTTCTTGTACTTTTAATTGAGTCTAGATATTTCCTTGTACAAGATGGAAATTCACTCATTAATTTCAACATTTGGAATGAACATGTATAGATATTAAATATATTTTAATCCTGCACTTTTATTTCTGCACTTCACTTAAGACCCTTGTATATTTATCCTAGACATTTTAACTTTCTCTGGTCATGTGTAATTTTGTTGAAGAATTTAGAAGAAAGTTATTTAGCTTCTGACGTCAGGAGTGTAACACGCTACATTCAACCTGCAGTCAATCAAATATTACATCAACAGAACTATGAAATACCCTTTCTTCCACTTCCAACAGTACTACATAAACAGAAACTAACAGTGACAAACATACATGTGCTATTTGCCTGTGTAGAATACAATGTGGTTTAGATATGCATGTCAGGAGCGTAACCCTATAAAATCATGACACTTGAAATGCTATTCATCCTCAACATTTCGTGCAGTAAGCAAATGAAAAATTGAACAGACCATACAAAAGCTTCAATTCTTAAGAATATTATCTTTTATAAGGTTAAATACTTCATATTATTAAATAAACAACTGATGCAGACGCCTGTGTTACACTCCTGACATAACCACTGCAAAGTAAAGGACAGCTTTTCATATCAAATTTGAGTATCAAAAACCACTTCTGATCCTTCAGATGTAAATACATTACCTTGTCAAGCATAAATTACCATTACATCATTGATCAGGTCAACAACTAGAAAGACACCAGCTGTTTGAATATACCAGTGTGATAAATGTCAGGAGTGTAACACAAGCATGTTTTCATATCAGAGGTTTATTCAAGAAGCCATTATGTTCCCAATGTCTCATGTATCATGACCCTGTTTTTACAGCACCTGCATTGTGATCAGCTGTGATGTCTCAACTGATTTTCAGCACATTTATATTTTTCTCTTTGAATTCTTAAGTCTTAGAAATCTCTATATGGAAAAAAATCATATTTTCTGTATAAAATAATGATTTTTTGTGTAGTTATTGATTCTAAGCATCAATTAAGGTTAATTGAAACTTGATAAGATACTATTTAATATTCTAAAGAATGAAAAGTGTTTCTGAAACACAAAATTTGGTGTAAAAAGCTGTGATTTATTTTCCTGTGCTAATGTCAGGAGTGTAACACAGGGAGTGCATTATAGTTGTTGAGTCAAGGAGCTATTGTGTTGCAAATTGCTCATGTATCAAGACACATTTTTCATACCATCTGCATAATGACCTGCTGCAATGTCTAAGCAGATTTTCAGTATACATCGTTCAGCTATGTTGTTTATTTTGAATTCTGAAGTCTGAAACTTTCTTAATATGAAAAAAAAATGTCAGTCTCAACATTATGAATGTTTGTGTAGTTCTTGATTCTTAGAAAATAAAGTTATTTCAAGCATGCAACATAATTTGTTAACATTCTGAACAAAAAGCGTTTTTGATGCAGCGCTTTGACACGAGAAGCTGTGCTTTACTTGAAATCCTGTGCTAATGTCAGGAGTGTAACACATGGGTGCATTTATTCAAGGAGCTATCGTGTTGCTAGTTTCTAATGTATTGACACATTATTTCTACAGCACCTGCATTATAATCAGCTGTGATGTCTAAAGTGATTTCAGCACAGTTAGGTTGTTTATTTTGAATTCTTAAGACTTAAAGTTTCGCTATATGAAAAAAAATATAACATTTTCCTTCTAAAAAATAGCAATTTTTTTGTAGACGCATGATTTTAGACTGAACTAGCATCCATTCATTCACGATTGGTTAATGTAGTATTATTCTCAGGAAAGAAAAGTGAGTTTGATACACAGCTTTGACTTGAAAGGAGCTCACAAAAATTTGATGGTATTTTAGTTTTTTTTATAACATTTCCTTCAGTAATAGTTAAAATTTAAAAAAAAACTGGGCTTTCGTCTATGTCTTCTTTGCTTTTTTCACATGGTACAATATACTGGGGCCAAAGTGACACCAGAAGCAATATTTTTGAGCAAAGTAATTTTTTGACCCTGGCGTCACACATCCTAGCCATTTTTTTTTAAATCACCCATGTACGTCCGTGAACGCAGTCCACGAGGCAACGACGATCAAGGCAGGGTGGTCCATATCTACAGCAACGGATATGTAGATACACACATGAACAGACTGAACACTTTTGACATTTACTGATCAATATCCCACAGTGCTTTGACAAGACAGGCTACCTTATCTATTTACTGTCATCATCCAATACACACGGACCCATATATTCAGACTGCAGACAAAATTAACCCAACTCTAAATTTTCACTTTGCATTCCTGTTCCTTTCAATTAATTTAATGCTAAGTCGAAACGTTCTATTTTTCCTTGATATATATATTAAGATGCACCCCTTTGTCGCTCGAAATTTCCAATTATGCATGCACACACATGCCTCGCTGTAATTCTATATTTACATTTGTGTTTTTTCGTCCAAATCCACTCAGTGGTAGTAGTTACCCTATTCCGCATCCGAACGTTTTACACTAGATAATATGTGTATTCATGGTGCTCGCTATATTTTTATATATGCATGTATGGCGTATGTCTGTATGTGCGAATATGTATGCATATCTGCCTTGCCATATTTCTACCATGATAATACAATGATTACGCATGTTTGTATTTTTCAGCTGCATGCATGTAAACATTTACGCCGTTTATAATTCTGTATGTAAATACAGATACATATGCCCAGCTTAATTCCTATATACGCATGTATGCGTATGTCTATATACGTATGCAGATCTTTGTACCATGATATTTTGATTGCGCCCACATGTATTCAGTTGTAGCGCACGTAACCATTTACGCCGTCTATATTCTGTATAATAATAATAATAATAATAATAATAATAATAATAATAATAATAATAATAATAATAATAATAATAATAATAATAATAATAATAATCTATGTACGGAATCAGCCCCTAAACGACGGGAGTGCTGCGGCAGGGTAGATCACACGCTACGTCAGTTACAAAAGACGTAGTTATACATATATAACACCACAAGGGTAAAATGAGCGGCAGCGTGCATATATCAGGTCGGACCACGTGCGTCAGCATTCAGTGTATCGCTGATAGCGCAACACGTTTCTGACAAGTACTGATTGTAAACAGTGTCAAACGCAAAACCGACTGTGTTTCCAAATGTGACTGCTTAGTCGCCCAGCATATATCAGAGTTTTGCTGCAAGAGAGGAGCTTGTGGGAGAGAGCCGCACATTTTCTTCATTCATTTCTTTCAATTTTCTTTCCAATAAAAAGTATACTTTAATCTTGTATTAATCTTACACTCATACACTTATGGTTTCACTGGAAAGTTTATGCTACATGTTATGCTACATTTTATTTTTCTTTCAGTGCCCACAATGTTTAAAATCTTGTGTACCTGGGAGGCTTAATGTTTATACGTGTTATATTGTACAACTATTTTTTCGACTTCAAACTGCCACTATATGTATTAAGAGGGCTTTCACTTGCAGGGGCCTTTTGTTTGTAACAATGGTTGCCATAACCATTGTTCTGAGTAGCCACTTCAGTTATGCCTATGGTGACGGTAACAAAATAGGATACAGTGGAACCAGTCTACTGCGACCATTCTTGATTCGTTTCCAATGACAGTCGCGAAAGACCGGGGTTGCTATATACAGGATTGATGATTGAGGGTTTAGACACCCTGTATACTTAGCATGAAATAACTGTGCGTAGGTGTATATTTGTCTGTAGACAACTTGCTCCTTTGCAATGTTCCTAAATAGCCCGGAGTTTTTTTTTCTTCGGACTAGAAGCCGGTGCTATGTTCGCGCTGCCATAGACAGTGATGAATAAAATAATGGCAGAAAATGGAGCCCAATACAAAGGAATGTCAGATTACCCAATGTTAAAATCTAATATTACCAATTATGATGGTCACATTTGCATTAGACAGGTTTTTGAACGACAAAGGGGTACATCTTAATATATATATATATATATATATATATATATATATATATATATATATATATATATATATTATATATATATATTTATATATATACATATACATGAAAAATGGAACGTTTCGACTGAACATTAAACAGGTAAAAACATAGAAAATTGCTTGGTTGTATCAGAAGACTATCCCGATAGAGAGGAAGTCGCATTAGACAGGTTCCACTTTATAATAGGGATGCATGGTGTTCGGTGACGGAAGTCTAAAAAATATTCTCCATAATCTTATAAACTATCATCGAATAATCACCAAAATCTAGCCCAACAAAATATTTGTTTCTCAGGGAAATGGTCCGAGTCTGAAAACCGCGGGGAAACTGGGAGAATTAATAAATAGTAGCTGGCCCAAATTTTTGATTGTATCATACACTCTAAAACTTGGCTTGACAATTCCTTTCCCAACGAATTATTGTCAACAAACGGACTTTCAATCAACATTAGCAGAGGATAGAGAGACTGGTCACGTGGCAAAGGTCGGTTAATGTGTGCAGAATAGCCTGTCATGTTGAAGATGTGCAAACTTGGGGGGCGCCTGGTAGTGAATGCATTTGGACAGAAGTAACAACAGATGCAGATAATCTACTCAGAGGTGTATATTATGGACGGTCAGGGCAATCAGCTGCTGAAAATGACATCTTTTAGGAAAACTTAACTCTTCCATCTTTTCTGCCATAAAGTTAAATAATAATTGTGTACTGCTGACAGTTGACCTCAATGATCGCTGTCAGCAGTGGGAGTCTGTTCATACTGACAGGGAATTCGACCTTCCAACTCAAAACACCCTTCTTCAATATCTGAGCTCACTTGTTTATCTGACTATACTGATAATCTACCTGATCTCATGATTACTGATTTGACAGGCTACATTATGAATTATGGCATACTGTCTACTATCTCCAATCCTGACTATTTTGACCTCTACTGCTCTTTCTCCATGATTCACTTTAAATTTCTCCTTTATGAACATTCCCTTTGGGACGAAAAGAGAGCCAACTCTGTTGACTTCAACAGCACTCTTCACACTGCCCCCCTAGGAGACAGAACTAGTGTCTGCAGTTAATGATGAATATTTCTAAGGTTGCGAGGACCAGTTTAAAACCACCAGTTGCCTTTTATTGACAGGTGACTGCCTGTCTGAAGTCAGGAGTAAAATTTGTTTCTTCACATTGGTATTGGAAGAGAAATGTTGATGCTTTGGCATGTCTGAAATATCTTTGCTGTCATTGTTGGGTTTGGAATTAATGAATGTGGATCATGTTTTTCTGTACTATTTGGAAATTACTACATTGGCTATGTTGTGCTGTGGGCTTTGTTCTCCGACTCATAGTTATAGTGGAGGTAGAGTGTGTTTATAATGTTCCAGATTCATAAATTTCACAAAAACGATGTAGGCCTACTTTACTCTTTTGCTCTAAACTTAGCTGACTGACAAGTCGGGAGAACTAAAAGGTGATGGGCCTAACTGGTCTCTTTTTATTTTTGGCAGAAGTAATGAAATTTGTGTTTTGGGTGGTTAGGCCTATAGATTTTGGAAAAGAACCAGTGTCTGCAGTTAATGATGAATATTTCTAAGGTTGAGAGGACCGGTTTAAAACCACCAGTTGCCTTGAATTGCCAGTTGACTGCCTGTCTCAAGTCAGGAGTGAAATTTGTTTCTTCACATTGGTATTGGAGGGGAAATGTTGATGCTTTGGCAAGTCTGAAATATCTTTGCTGTCATTGTTGGGTTTGGAATTAATGAATATGGATCATGTTTTTCAGTACTATTTGGCTCAGTTAATGATTCTGTCCATTCCTGGTGTGATATACCGTCACTATAAAGCTCTAAGAAACTTGACTGTTAATTCTATTGAAAACTCTGAAAGCTCATACTTTGATAATATTTGCTCTGATCCTGATCCGAAAGACAGTAACTCTAAAAAGGTGGAGTTTTAGTAAATCAGTCTGATGTTGTAAACTTTACAAAAAATATCCGTACACTTATAGATGAGGGCAAAATTATTTTTAGCTGTTCTGTAAAATGTGAAATCTTCAATGAAAATGTTGCTGATTAATGTATATATTTAAAGGGAAAGGTAATACCGGCAGGCTTTCTATTTGGTCTCAAATTTAAAGCTAGTGCATTTTTGAGCTCCCTTTCTTTGCCAATCAAGCAGTGAATATTATGTATTAACTATATGAGCAATTTTTCCTAAGGCAAGACCTGGAAAATGTTTTGATAATTCATTGACAGGCAATGCGCCTATTGGCACTCAGCAAACGGCTAACCCATTCCATAACAGTTCATAATTTTTAAGTATATTTACCTCGATTAAAGACGACAATACCATTTAAATTCTTCATGAAAAGAGCTTTCGTTCAAGTACCAATATGCCTATAGTCTTAAGTCAGTAGTTCTGGCACTGTCTGGCCAGTCATGCTGCAGCTTCAGCATGCCTTGCCAGGCAGTGCCAGAACCACTGACCAAGGCCTGTGACCATAGTATGGAACGAGGTAACACCATTTGTGCTGCCCGCAGAGGTACTATTCCTTCCTTTCCGATATTTTGCTATAACAGCAAGACTAACCAACTTATACAAGGCCTTTTTAACATGCAATTCTGGGTAAAGCCACCAACTGTATCCCAGAATAAATGTTTGTATTCAGCAGTGGATATTTGGTTAAATTAGAAAGGGAGTAGCACAGAGTCTATTAAGTGGAATCCCAAATGCCTAAAGGTTGGGGTGTTCTTCGGTATTTAGGTTTTGTAAAGTGATCTGTCCAACGTAGGACCGCTCTATTGAGACAATTGGACATTTAGAATCAGAATGACCAGGTCACCAGTTCTTATTTACACGCGGGATTTTCCCTGCGTTGAGATACTGCCTCTGTATATGACTATTTGTGGATCTAATTTTTTGGTTATTTTTTAAAATGGACACTGTAATC
Organism: Hermodice carunculata; assembly: GCA_964020975.1. Lineage (NCBI taxonomy): Eukaryota > Metazoa > Annelida > Polychaeta > Eunicida > Amphinomidae > Hermodice > Hermodice carunculata. Next base: position 3,830,870 of record OZ026614.1, on the reverse strand, counting down.
CAATACCTAAACATTACACAGTTTCATTTATTATGCTCATCAATAAAACATTTGACAACCGATAGGAGTCCTTGGATTGAGTTTCTGTGGGCAACCTTTTCCACAGTTTTATAGAAGAATATAGGGAGGATGTCAGTCCAGCCACCCCCCCCCCCCTCCCAACTCCTGGGACCACCAGGGAATCCACGCTTTATGCAATGGCTGGGGATATAATGTCTGGCTTTGCTTACCCAACCATGAAAACTCCACATACTTCAAAAGGCAATCTTAACACCACATGTGTAACGGTTGATCAGATCTTGAAAACATAACTTTGATTTTGATAATTCGATATATGCGATACATTTTGACATAGTGAATAAATGAGTAGAACAACATGTTTTCTTTCCCTTATCTCTTAATTCAGATATTATACTCCTGTCAAAGCTATATCAGAAGTGTGTGTTGAAATGTAGTCAGCAGTGTTAATCATGACAATCACACATATCTGCCTCACTAAAATATGTTTTAAGGAATGTGGACTTAATCACGTGGGTATAATTATTTCCCATCTTTGGCTGGAAAATGGTAGTGGAGGTTGCTGCTTCAAGGTCCGGTCGTTCCTTTGTATGCGTATTGATGACACAATTTTCTTCAAGTGATGTTCTGAGGTTTTCTGAAAACTAGCATGAGTGACATCTGTTGTCGCAAAAATGTACAAATGTACTGCAACGTCTGAAAATCAGGACAGCTGATCATATCACCATACTCTAGGTATACATGAACTAAATTTGGTGACATAGTGTATACCAGTGTATTTTTTGTTTTTTTTTTTTGTTTTTGTTTTTTTTTTTTGTTTTTGTTTTTTTTTTTTTTTGTTTTTTGTTTTTTTTTTTTGTTGTTGTTTTTTTTTTTTTTTTTTTTTTTTGTTTGTTTTTTTTTTTGGTTTGGTTTTTTTTTGCATGAAAATAAATTTTAAGGAACTTTGCCAGCCATTTGCTACTTAAACTAGCCATTTGAAGTTTTAGTAGCATTTACCCATTTGGGCTACTGCAACCGCTACCATAGCATGGTATAAGATATATTTGTAATGCATAATCACTTGCATTGTGCTCATTTTGTGCGTGGTGAATCCTCAACAATTATGGAAAACCAATCTGATAGCAGTGAAACTGGCATAATTTTGGAACTGTCATTCTTGTAGAAGTCATGCTAGATGTAGGTGTCTTGGAATGGTTGACACCTCCCGCAACCTACAAAAAACACAGAAATGCAGAATCCGAATTCCATTATACTGGTATTACAACTAGGCCTCTCCTGGATAAGGCTTTTATGATCCTGGTAACATTGATTCAACATGAAATTCATAACCATTAATTTAGTGGAAAAACTTAGGTTACCCAATGCTTGACATTGGATTCACAGAGAAATCTTCACTAATAGTAAGTGGATATTATCAATAGATAGCAAGATGTGTGCACATACCGTTAAAAGCAGGATGTTATTTATGCGCTGCAAAGATTTGTTCGGGCTACGGGAAAGCAAATCCATTGAAGTTCTCGAAACTAAAGTCGAATATGTCAATTGAGCCTTTTTCTGTACACAAGAGACCCATCGGCCCAATGCATTAGTGTTGTAATAGGTCTAATCAAAGCGGGCAGCTCTCTCTACCCTGCTTGGTACATTATATATATTGAGTTGTGACCTTAACAAAAGAGGTCAAGGTTATTCGTGATATCAAAATGCCTAGCACTTGACCTAATAAATATGTGATTTATATTTCGTATGGCAATATATTGATTTACTATTATTCCTGCCAACTGCGACCATGTTCAAACTACTTAAATCAGCCTGCCAAGATTTATAACGTGAGCCTTGATCCGTAATCTTCGTAAAAAGACCTTCATTCAAATTCCAACAAAGCTATGGCTTATAATAATACACTTTAGCTCCACCTAGTGGCAGATGCTAAAAGTGGATGTCCATGTAACTTCAATAACCTTAATGCAACCTTACATAGTTATTTGAAGTTTATACATTGCGTGTCAAATTATGGGTAGCTTTATGTGTTCTCAAATATAATGGCAGGCTAAAATAAGTGTTTTCATCAGCATGACAAATTGCTGTGGAATGCTATATGTTTGCTGCATAAGCAAATATACACTCAATATAAGAAGTATTGGATACCATTTTGTGCATAATTTTCAGCTTTTGAATCACCTGGTGACAAATACCAAAAGTAATTTGTGCATTTTCGGCCACCTTCAAAAGCAACCTGGCTTAGTCACTTCATATTTATCTTTGGAATCTCGGTTGACTGTTTAAATCTTTCCAATAAGCCCATAGGAAAGTGCAAGTTATAAAAGGCTGAATATGGTGCGCCATCTTGTTTAAAGCGTACGCAAACAACTATGTGCACATACTATACATGAAACAGAGTAATCGTCACAGGATGAAAGCAGTCCTATCATGCTGAGATTAATTTGGTTCAAATAGACAGAAACCACTTGAGCAAAGTGCAATGAGCCCCCATCAACCATCCACCCCACCGCCACCCCCGCCAAAAAAGGCGACTTACCTTACATACAGCGTAGATAGTTTATTGAGTAAAGTGAATCTCAGTATGAATTTTGTATATATATATATATATATATATATATATATATATATATATATATATATATATATATATATATATATATATATATATATATATTTATATATATATACATACATATATACTTTTTCACAGTAAAACTGTTTTCATATTTTCCAATTTTCCAGTATGACAGTTCATAGTTCTTCAAAAAGGTGTTTAAATTTATTCTTCCAGCTAATTCAAACCAAATTTGGTCACTTGGCTGGTACGTTTTAGTTATTCACAGATTGTTTTTTTTTTTTTCATTTTGAACTTTGAAGCCGGGCTTTGCTTCAGTGTTCAAAACCAATATTACCTCAAATTCGAGAAATGATGCTTCCTGGGTGAGTAATTACGATTGAACATATTAGCAAATAACAATGTGGTTCTTGCTTGTGTTGTTAAATTTGCCGTTTAGTGACCTTGAAAGGTCCGCTTATAATGACTGTAAACACGAACATATTAGTCGCTTAACTGAAGCATCTACTTTATGTACTTCAAACTTGGTACTGTAGGGATCTACTATAAATAGGCCTATATAAGATGTGTTCAAGATTGACAACATTGACAGTAGTCTTACTTCATACATCAATCCGTAGAGGCGTTCCGAATGAAACAATTATAAGTATTGTTCACATTATTTTTCTCTGATAGGCTCAGAAGCGACAGCATAGATCAATGTGCAGGAACCGTATTCCCCGTTTGCGAATAAAATATATAAGAACATCATGTATGTATGTATGTATGTATGTATGTATGTATGTATGTATGTAAACTAGGCAGCAGAAGTAACTCCTCACCTTTTTTTGGAATCTGTGTTTTGAATGTTTTTAGATAAATCTAAAAAGCTTTCTGCTGCCATGTGGGACATAACATCCTGTCCACATCATTGACAATTTTTAAAAACATTGGCGTCCGTGCTTGGTTGCATTTCCAGTGGACACAAGTCCGAGGTAAAATGGTGAGTTCGCAGGAACGTCATTAGATAGCACTGTTAACTTCCGATGTGTTTCTGTGTGAACAAATGGATAACGATGGCACATTTAAAGGTAATATCTTATTAACATTCGATTTAGATTTCAATGAAAAAGGATGACCCGCTCCATCAGCAAGGTCACACGCAGCATACGCTTGCATGATCGGAGCTATAATCAAAGCTTAGGTGTATCACAGTGTCTTGGAAATTATTGGCAACATGATGTCAATTGTCTCTGTCACATAATATTGATTGACGTCTGAATCATCAGACTTATTAAGCAGTATAACCACCATTGTTTTGCACATATTAATGCCATGAAATGAAAAGAATTTATTATTTTGACATGGACATTAAAAAGGACATGAAAGCTGCACACTTTCTCACTGCTCAGTGCTCACTTGTTTTGCTGACTCTCCATTTCCAATCCGACATGCATCCAGTGCAAATGCAGCCAGCACGGTCATCAACTCTAACGAAAATCACAGGTACACTAGACAGTATGTTCTGTCACACAATCCATTTCGAATTTTGGTCATCTATAGAAAAACATGTGAAGTACAGATTCTTGAAAAGGTGGAGAGGTACTTCTGTTGCGTAGTATGTATGTATGTATGTATGTATGTATGTATGTATGTATGTATGTATGTATGTGTGCATGTATGCTTATACGTACGCATGCATGTAGCGCTGGTAGGCAGCTGCGAAAGTAGGTAGGTAGGTGGGTGGACACGCAGGTATGGATGGATGGATGAATTGACGGATGGATGTAATATGTAAAGAAGTAGGGTCGTCCAATATTATCAACTTTAATTACAATGCCTCTGAGTGTGCGTAATTTTTTCACCTTTTATGCAGTTTCTGGGAAATCCATTTTTTGTACGATGCTTGAACGACGACACGCGCGGCTCACCAGTACGCAGGATTGATTTATATTTGTCTGATCTTCATCAGGAAGGACAAACTTCTCTGTCTCCTCCTTCAGCATGCAGAACTCGGTATTTGTGTCGCCAATTATACCAACCATTGAATATATCATTGTGTCAATGCATGGAATGTTTAAGCAAGAAATATCAAGGTCAAATTGAAAGAAATAAGCAAATGTATAATACCTGGTCATATTTCAGACAAATGAACACTCGTGTTTTTGCCGCGCTTTGCCCGTGCGTCAGACTCACCTATGCAATGGAGAAAAAAGTTAGAGGCTTATTCGACGATGAGGTCAGCGCTCGCATCTGAGCCATTGTACTTATTTGCAGAGACAATGGGAAACAACGGCCATCTGTATAGGGAGGTGGTCAGCGCAAGTGAAAGCAGCGGGCCCAGTTTTATTTTTGGCACAGAGTTGTGTAACTGCGTTGATGGTTATATCTTGTTTTAGGTCCTTTACACTCTTTTACGGAATAAAATATGCAGCATGTTTAATAGCCATAAAGTTTAAGAATCGATTGCATCACAAGTGCCAAACATTTGTGTGTGTGTGTGTGTGTCTCCCGTTTTTCAGAAGCAATTAGTAACAACATCTCACATTCCACGTTTGCATATATCACTTGTACCAGAGTTTGCACTAGTGATAGGATGTGCAGTTTGTCGATTATATTTTATGAGTGAGCCTTAACCTGTTAGTGCATATGTAACACTTCATTTCTCAAGCCAGACAGATATTCGTATAAAACAAGCACAATAATATGCTTATATCTATTAAGTATGGACGATACCTTTGTCCGCAGTAGAAAATAATTGATTTTTTTTTCTGTACATCAGGGCCATGTGGAATATGTTTTTCAAGAAATACATCATTTCCATATCTCTGTAAAAATCATTATACTTTGTACCTTGTTGCACATCTAAAAAATTAAAGTTGATGAAAGTCTTTGTTGACAGGCCGCCAAATCTCATCATGTCTTGTGTATTAAGTTCGCCATTTAAGTATAGGAATAAATAGGCATAACTTTGTCGGGGGTGGAAGAGACATGTTTTTTGGATCCGGGCAGGTCTCACTGGTTCCCGCTGAAGATTCAACTTACTACTTAAGAAGGCTAGATTTCCCCTCTTTATCTAAACTGTTGTAGTTCTTCGCAATTTCTTGGATTAATGAAATATTTTTCATCTCTTCCTCTGCGACACCAGAATGGAATATACATCATGGCATAAAACATTGATCGAACTGCTCAACATGTTAAACATTTTCACGTTTATACGATATACTGAAGCTGAAGGTAAGTGAAAAATATATTTTCTAAATTTTAATGCATATACGGTAATAATAATAATAATAATAATAATAATAATAATAATAATAATAATAATAATAATAATAATGATAATAATAATAAGCAAAAAATAAATCCAAAATACTTTGCCGTTTCCTTGAAACAAATTCTTTACACCGCAAAAAAAATGTAAGAGGGTGACGAGAGGTCAGATTTAATTGAGGTCGTTTAAATATATATATATATATATATATATATATATATATATATATATATATATATATATATATATATATATACGCACACACGCACACACACACATACACACACATACATCTCTCTATTTTTATACATATGTATTGTATATATACGGTAATATAAGTAGGTTCCAGACTCTTTTTGGATGGTGTCTTCCTTGACAGAAGGTGACTTGCAGAAGTCAGCGGTAGCACTTTACCTAATCAGTTGACATATGTCTTTGGTGCTTTAGATTGTAAGACGACTGAATCAGGTGGAGATTATATGGGGAAAATCAACATAACAAAATACGGTCAACCGTGTCAAAGGTGGGACACGAATACGCCACATATTCCCATGTGTTGCACACCCGGCCAGTTCCCTGACAAAACCCAAGCAGATGCAGCAAACTACTGTCGTAATCCTCTCCCTTTCCAAAGGACAGAGGGGCCTTGGTGTTACACTACCGATCCTACAAGAAGATGGGACTATTGCCAAGTACCGATGTGTAGTAAGCTATAAGGTTTTCAATCCTCCGATAATCACGTTTTAATATATTGTACCATCTTAAAAGAGGATAGACAGATAGACAGCCAGACGGACAGCTAGCCAGCCAGCCAGCCAGACAGCCAGCCAGCCAGCCAGATAGACAGATAGATAGATAGATAGATAGATAGATAGATAGATAGATAGATAGATAGATAGATAGATAGATAGATAGATAGATAGATAGATAGATAGATAGATGGATAGACAGATAGACTTTGTTACAGTTTGTTTTTGAAGTTCATGTAAAATATATGTTTCAAATTTGTTTCAGGCTTTTGTCTGTTTTTAGCGCTGCTTATGTATCAGTAAGCACAGTCCATGTTCGTCCTCCGCCTGTGTGTTATAAAGTAGACTTCTTCGCATCACAAGTTTTCTTTTTTGTTTGTTTTGTCTTTCTTTCTTTGTTTGTTTATTTGTTTGTGTGTGTGTGTGTGTGTGTCCGTCTGTGTCTGTGACTGTGTGTGTGTTTCCACATGTATATTTCCCAGCTGGGTTTTACCAAGTGTGTCAAGGTCATTATGATTCCAATTTTTCTGTTCTTGAATTTTTATAGTGTGTCTTATTTCAGTTAAACTATGTCGTATTTTGAACATTACATAACGGTATATGTTGTTCTATTAATTCTTCTCTGTAAAGACTATTTTTGACATTTCCTTCAGAAAGGCTAAACCCAATGTATTGACAATTAAGTTAAAAACACTCTGAATAATCATAATTTAAGTATGCGGAATTTATGATAATTTGTTAATTTTGACGAGGTTATGTGATGTTACACCTGTGGACCATTTGGCGATAAGTGCTCCCTCTGTGCATGCATATAGCAATATAACGCATGTACTGCCATATTGTCAAAACTGTATGGGTTGGTTTTATTTAACACACAGATGTTCCTAAGCAAGACGTCTACCAACTTTGCAACGCATAAGTAATTCATTCATTAATTTAGAACTACTCGGCCCTAGTCAATTGCTCTGACATTGCAAACATGGCCTACAGGAATCACCTAGCTCCTAAACAGGTCAGCAGGCGCCACCGCTTTTTTTTTTTTTTTTTTTGCCCTTTCCTTTGTTTTCAATTTTGGTGTATTAAAGGTACATAGCCATTCTTCTCTGGGCAGACTAAACAGAACTGCTTCAAATTTAATCATAATATATTTTCACGAAATGAAAAATAGATATGCTACAATGATGAAGATATGTCAATTTTGGGCAAAGTTATGGATTGTTAAACATTTTGTCCATATGTCGGTAAGCGCAACCGCTGAACAAGTAAACCAGTGCATTATTTGAAAATTGTGGTACCGGATTGTTTTCTTTTTACCTATAAATGCTTTCCAGGTGGACCTTCCCCAAATATTTGAGGGAAATGATGGCGATACACCAAATGATTGTGTATATGGTAACATGAGATGCCTAAACGGCGGTTAGTAGAATATAAACATTATAATTTTATATATTTTTTTCTGTGCGTCTGCAGACGAGCAGATGGCACATGCTCATAACCCGACCATACCTTCATTATCCTTCAGTAGGCGCTGACATTTAAACTGTACGTTTGCGCACTCATAATCATTCAATGGCTATATCCGGGGGTGGGGGTGGGCGGTCTAATTAGTGCCATTGCTAGCTGATGGCGCCACCGACTGGACTCCTGGCATAGTTTAATTAGTCCCATTGTCATCTGATGGTCTCACCTACTGGACTGCTAGCATTTTGCCTTTCAATGCCTTCATGGCATGGTTGTAAGACACGTCGAGATTGGCTGGATCATGAGCTCAGTAAAATCTGTATTTGAAAATGCTTTGGCAAAAATTGTCACGAGAACAACAAGACAAGTTGTTTTCTCTTGCTTTTGCAATCCAGGCACACGTGTTGGTTGTAAATGATTCGTGGAAAAGTTGCCAACTTGCACATTTACACATATCACAAGAACGGAAATTATCATGTGAAAGACACGTGATTGGTAATAGAAAGTTCGACTTCCGGTTGGCCAAAGTAATTGCCAGCCCATGAGTTAAGCACGATGTTTTTACACGCCACCTGAAAACATAAGGTATTTCTTTTGTTATTCTTTCGGAACAAACACATTTATCAACTGAAAGTTACGCATGTATTGCATTGAAAAATTAAAGAGGTAAGATCAACGTACCTATATTTTCACTGTTCAAATATAAAAAATGTTCATCTTATTATGGTAATTTACCATCATCAAATGACTGTACTTACATGTATGCTTTAAAATCTCTGCTTGTCAAGACCTCGACAATGTGGAAGCCGGTCTGATATAAATGGTTTTCCGTAATGCCCATAAGCAAATGGTCAATTTTTGTGCTAAAGCACCTATATACTGTAGATATTTGTCTAATGCACATACACACTTTTTACCAATCCAAAATGTGTCAACAATATATACTATCAATGTAACACATTTAAATATTTGCAGTAAGAGATGTTATAAGTCTTTGCTTTTCCACACTGGAAAAAAATTAAACAATCTGTAAAAACTATCGTAAACACCCCCTCAAATTAAATTTACATATAAATCTGTACTAGTGAATTTTTGAAAATTCTTTTCTTTGCCCACCAAAACAATTGTGACCAGTATCAGAATCCAGTTGGTTCGACAAGGTATAGACTATTGAATATATATATATATATATATATATATATATATATATATATATATATTCCACGTAAATAATAAGACAAGAGTGTTTCAATGGGTGTCTTTAGCGTAATTAATATTTGTTGAAAATGACTTTGAAAAGCCAAACTGGTATACTAGCTTATATCTGGGGTTATACCAGTTTTTTCCCACTATCGTTGAATATAAACACAACACAAAAAATGACTTGTAAAGTAGACCATAGATTCCAGTCCTCACGAATCTTTGTTTTAATTTTATACCGGTTTCTGATATTTCTTATTGGTGCCGGATAATTCCTGATAATCAAATGTAAGCATTAGATAAAAGTTAGAAGTCGGCCTACCCCTACTGTGTAATGTAATTTTTCTCGATAGATCATCATCATCATCATCATCATCATCATCATCATCATCATCATCATCATCATCATCATCATCATCATCATCATCATCATCATCATCATCATCATCATCATCATTGCTTGTCACGTTCACAAATTGGGTCTGCGCAAGTAAGAATCATTTACCGCTTACCATAGTATCAGTGGAGGATTCTTGTATAAATGATTTTCTTATTATAGGTAACACTCTTGCGTTTGGGGATTTCATCATAAATGGTGCATCCGATTCCGGCGGAACTTACTATGTTATTCCCATTCCATCAAAGACTTCTCCATACAGTGGACGGTTAGTTAAGTGGATCTTCTGGACCAAGAGTAGTTCACGTGTATCATTTCAGTTATGGAGACCCATTAGATTATCAAGAAATGGCAAATTTAAGCTCGTACATACAACTGAAACTGTAAGCTATCGGTGTCAGGGTCAACACACCCTTAATATAGATTCATACGTTTATGTTAAAAAAGGGGATATACTAGGCTTTCGAAATATTCAAGGCACTCCACTTCCAAGGGCATCTACAATTTGCCAGAAAGGACAATTACATGTGCAACTCCACGAGATGTACGATGAGTTAAATATTGGAAGCAAAGTTCATTTCGTTTCACATGATGGTTGGGCGGCCTGCTGTAATCCTCCATTTTACGTCTTAATACAGAAAAGTGGTATGTGTGCTTGCATGTATAGGGTCATAGTTGTAATTCAATTGCTGAATTTTTAATGAAAGAGTTGTTTCGACAACTATATAATTATATGCACTGTTTGACAATGTTCTGTGGAATAAAAACACTGCCCTTTTTGTACAAAAGTTTGTATACAGTAAATTAACACCTTGTGAACAAAACAGTTCTTGGTTAAGAATAAATTAAACCAGATCATTTGAATGAATAACGGAAAAATTTAAATACACTGATTAACTTTTTCCATAAAGCTAATGATTGTTCTCGAATACAAGAATTTTTTAATGGTATTGAACACTTGAAAATGTGAGTAGTTAGTCAAAATAAGTCCATGATCATAACCAAAATGCATAGAATGATTTTAAAAAATTCTTCAAAATGTTAGATTCCTTGTCTAATAGCGGAAATGCTTCAGCTTGCAACTAAGATAACCAGCATGTGGAAGAGTTGAAAAAGTGCACAATTACCTACCATGAAAGACCAAAATAGAAATTTATCCTCACACAGTATAATTTTAACCGCTGATATACCTCATTTAGAACTATATCATTCACTGTTTTTATTTATAATTGTTTTTGTTTGGTTCTTTAGGGGGGTGTACTCAACGTGTTACTGGACCCACATTGGCCAATCGAACTCATATTGCAACGTAAAAATGATCTCGCTTAAATACACACACACACACACACACACACACACACACATCTTAGTGTATGGCATGTTTTCAGAAGAATGTTATAGTGGCTCGGTAACAATATCAACGTGATTGAGTCACCGCTGGGCATAAAACCAAATTTTATTGTCCCGTCCACAGTCTCCCATGACCACTTTTCTTCATTCCATTGTGTAAAAACATATAATGCCAATGGCATTCATCTGTCATGTTCACTGCTTTCACCTTTTGTCGGTGCAGTCGCACATGATTTAAGTTATTTTATAAAATGGTCCGGTTTGTTTCTTCTTTCCTTCGGCGCTAAGCTGGAGCTCCAATTTTAAAATTCTGATGCCTAGTCACTTTTTTAAATTCCTACACCGGTCATGACGGGTGTAAACCGCAGAATAATCATAAATTATACCTCCTATATTTCAGAAACTGTTATGTTCGGCAATTCTGTGATATTAGCTGGAACAATTGATTCCACCCATCAGGCGATTGTACTTCCTAATCCTGAACAGGGCTCACCTGTCACGGGCCGGCTAACTGAATGGACGTTCTACATCAAAAGAAGCACAAACGTAACAATTCAAATTTGGAGGCATCTTACAGCAAAGGAATATATTTTAGTTTGCAAGACCAAAAGACTTTCTTTTAATGAGTCTAAAGTATACCACATTAATGCGACAAATGACAATCATTGTAACATTTCGGAAGGAGACATTTTGGGAATCCAACATTTTGAATATGGTGCTATTCCTTATGTTAAACGAGAATGCGGCAAGGAAGAAATACACAGTTTTTCCTATATACTGAACCGGACAGACAAAATACTAGCTGGGATGATTTTCAATTTTAGTTCTACTAACGAATGTAGGGACTATTCATTAGCCGTCACTTTGGCAGCAAATGGTAAGAGTTTTGTTCTTTTGTTGAATTATTCCAGCAACTGAGTGCAATCAAATCAATTGCCGCACATAGATGGCCTGTAATTTTACCAATATTTAGCAAATTGTGTATATCGCATCATTGTAGTACATAATGCTCGTATCAAACGGAATTTCGTGAATATATTAACAAACTAGAAAAAAAGATTTGCTACAAAGCAGATTTGCTTGTATTCTTCCAGAAGTTGTAAATGTGGCTAGATGAAAATATAAAGAAGCAGATGACTTTGACCTTTGACCTGCAGCAGAGGTTACATATAAATTAAAAATGTGTCGTGTTGCAATACCTACACTTTGAGACCAACATAACTGAAATTGGATGTATATTGACCATGTTATGGCTAGAAAAAAATTTCAAAGGTCCAAATTACCTTGACCTTTGGCATTAGGAGGTCACATGTAATTCCAAAAGGGTACAGTTGTACAATGTCTATATTTTCAGCTGAGTATGGACCGCATCTAATGGAAATTTACCAAGTTATGGCTAGATGAAAATTTCTTAGCGCCAGATAACCTTGACTTTTGACTTTGATAGGTCACATCTAAAATACAGAAATGTGCGGTGTTGCAATACCTAAGTACAGTCCAACATGTTTAAAGTTGGATTTAAATTGACTAAGTTATGACTACATTAAACTTTGTCCAAATGACCTTGACCTTTAACCATCAGGGATCACATGCAAAATACAAAAATAAACAGGGCTTCAATATCTACAATTTTAAGCCCAACATGAAACTACCAGAAGAAAACCGACCAAGTTTTGACTAGATGAAACTTCCAAAGGCCCGGATGACCTTGGCCCTTGACTTTTAGAGGTAACATGTTAATTAGCAGTGTTGCAATACCACAATTTTGGTCCAACATAGTCAAAATTCGATAAAAATTAACAGAGTTATGGCTGGATGAAAAGTTTAGAGGTCCCAATGACCTTGACCTTTGCACTTTAGAGGTCACATGTAAATTACAAAAAAGTGGGGTGTTGCAAACAAGCAGATTGAAGTTGGATTGGGTACCTGCACCTATAATTGTTTTGAAAATATTTATTATTCAAAACGTCAAGTGTCCCTAATATGCATAATCTTCAATATATTTTTCTCCTCTTTCTTAAAAGACACAAATTCATGTATAGACCTATAATCATGTCAAGTTTGAAGTTTCTGAGCGTTATACTATGTGAGGAAATTAGCGAACCAAATTTCGTAGTAAAGAACAAAAAAAAAAAAAGAAAGGATTGAACTACATCCGATGAAAATCAACAAAATTATGGCTAGATAAAAGGTTCAAAGGGCCAAATAACCTAGACCTTTTGACTTATAGGTTACATGTTTGACACAAAAATATGCAGTGTTTCAGTACCTAAAAGTTGAGTCCAACATGACTGAAATAAGATGAACTTGACCAAGTTGTGGGTGGATGAAACTTTTGAAAGCCCATATGACGTTGACTTTTGACCTGTAGAGGTTACATGTAAATGACAAAATAGCACGGTGTTATAAAACCTATAATGTAAGCCCAACATGAACCAAAGCAGATGAAAATCGACCAAGTTATGGCTAGATGAAACTGTCAAATGTCAGAATGACCTTGGCCTTTGACCATTTGAGGTTACATGTTGATACAAAGATAGGCAGTGCTGCCATACCTACAATTCGGGTCAAACATGGTCAAAATGCGAGGGAAATTGACAGAGTTATGGCTGTATGAAAATTCCAAAGGTCAAAATGCACTTGATCTTTAGAGTTGTAGTGTTCGTGAAATCTAGCAAACAAAATGTGGTAGTAAAAAAGAAAAAAAAAGAAGGAACGAAAGAAAGAAGAAACTCTACGAAAAACAGAATTCCTGTGTTGCCACACAGGCATAAATACAGTTCCATTGATAAGAATGCATCTATTGTAGTAGGAGTATAATGATTTAAAGACTGGTAATTGGTATTATATCAGGCAGTGAGACGTTGAGATATGACAAACTACACTTATTATTAGCAGCACTTAAATACTTCAAGCAGTTGGTGTTTTGATTTTCAGAGACCCCTCGTTCTCCTTTTCCTGTTAACAATGTTTCTACCGGCTTTACATCTGAGAAGGACAGTAAGCCTAAAATTGATTCAGCAAATGGAACAGTAAGAAGGTTTGACTTCACCGACAAGTGTAAGTATAAAAAGGTGCTGTGTTGATGATGATGACTTCAACGACAACAACAATAACAACAAAAATGATGATGATAATAATAATAATAATAATAATAATAATAATAATAATAATAATAATAATGATGATGATGATGATGGTGATGATAACGATAATAACAATAACAATAAGAATAACAATAATAATAATAATAATAATAATAATAATAATAATAATAATAATAATAATAATAATAATAATAGTGAAAACCTATAACCAGGGGAATAAACTGTATAAATAAAAACAAAACAAAACAAAAACACAAACACACACACACACACACACAAGGGCACATTCACATAATACAACTGAGAAACACAGAAACATGTCACAGAAATATATTTATATACACATTGTCCCCTACATTATTATGTTTAGGCTAACATTTTTAACCTTCATTGAACAACTTTAAACATTCTTTGTCGCTATCTCCCTTTTAAAGATGGAAACACGAATTCTGATTTGGTCATCTTTAGCCTACGCAGTTCTACTAGGCACGGGTATAAAAGTCAAGTCTAGGCCTATGAGCTTTAGTTCTGAACGCATATATGTCCTGAAAGGTAGGTCATTATAGACCCGTGTACATGATCCAACCTATCAAGCGTGTACTGGAAAGCCGAAGGCTGCGCCCACTTAGTACATTATTACATATTTCTCCCGCCATAAGTACCCAAGCTATCAAGAAATGTTGATCAAAGTACACTTAAGACAGTCACAATTATCACTCTCTCTGTAGAGATACTTTTACAAAAAAGATAAAATATATAAGTAACTTTATTAATTTTCAGGTATAATTATGATAATACAATGAGAAAAGTAATGGGTATAACTAAAAGATGAATTACTGAAGGTAAAGGCCTCATATTTCATTGAATCCATAACAGCTAAGAATGTGTGGCTAGATCTATTTATGCATTGATTACAATATTAATATTTTCTCGGGTGAGAATGGTTAGCGTGGAGGAACCTCTGGACTGGTTAAAAGGCTAACAACAACAACTAGAATTACTTTGAGAAGGTATGCTTAGCTGATTATATTCGAAGAAATAAGCATATGGTGATCCTTAACTTTTGATCAAATCATGGGCACCATGTTGATTGATTAAAACGATTAAGATATGTCGGGGTATTAACAGTGCTTAAATGACACTAGCTACATAAAATCAGATAGGCTTATCACATGTCAACGATAGATGAAAATCGGTAACACTTTTATTCCAATTCACAATTGTCTTTATTGGGCCATACAGTATTTCTGTATGGATAACATTTTTCGCTCCTCTTGTTATATGTGTTGATACATTTTTGTGAACCAGTATTAATTTACTATTTAACGAATACCATCACAGCCATCACAAATTATAAAGCAGAAATTGAAATTACATAATTTGTGCCTCTTATCTGCATGTCTTTCCCATGGTTTGGATAAATGGATGAGTCACGGTTAAACCAATGAATAGTAATATTTCTAAAAGGCATAGTGCTAACCCTTTGACATCGTAAGCTTTTTTTAAATCTACTTTCCAAACCTGCAATTTGCACGAAAATATATTTGGTTTCTGTGTACAGAGAAATCAATACCTGCAAAAGTCTTCGGAGAAAATCTGTGTAACAGGACTGGGCATGGAACTGGCGATTTCCATAGTATTAAAAGCGCGAAGAACTAGCAAATTTTTATGTAGAATTTACTTAGTAAAGTCACAATTTTTGGCAAAATGTCTCCTCTAGACCACCCTTTTTTATTTCTCATATAGACCAATATTCATTTGTCTTTGTTGGTTTAATTATGGAAATAAATTAACAAGTTGTGTTTCACTCTAAAATTGTTTTACATCTGAAGGGATAAAAATAATTATCGACAAATAGAAAGTATACATGGATAGCTGAGGACATATCGTTAAAGTAAGATTTGAAATAGAACCAATTATCATGAGACTGTGAAACGGGTTTGCTATAACATTGAAAAGTTCATTTTCAGAAAGTGGTCCACAGTGCAGGTACCCCTTTAGCGATACCATGGCATGGAGTTGGAAAGAACAGTCTGCATACTCTTTTTGTTTGCTTCAAATGTTAATGTTACTGCACTGCTGTACAGCTGTAGCAATACTTATTGTCATTATTACTACATTTTTCTTGGTTGTGACTTGGTTGACTTAGTGATGCACCTTTTATCGTGCAGATTGAATTTTAGCAAATGTCGTTGTAACATTGGCCTGTGGCCCAGTGCTCAAAGGTAGATACCCTTCAAAAATCAAACTATTCTTGTTGTTTTGTGTGTGTTTTTGTTTTTGTTTTGGTTTTTGTCTTGTTTTGTTTTGTTTTGTTTTATTTTTTTGTTTTGTTTTGTTTTGAATTTTTAAAGTTTGAGACAAGTTTATGGCCTAAAAGTAGTTAGAAATGGCTTGTTAATGGCTGGCTATATATTTTAATCACCTTTGGCTCCAACAGGCAAATCGTTTAACCTTGCAATGGGAAAACCTGCATACCAGAAAACTACAAACTTTGCCTTCATTGCAAGTCGTGCAGTAGACGGCAAGCTGGACACTCATCTTTTCAGGAGCAGTTGTTCACAAACATTCGAATCCTACCCCGATCCTTGGTGGGCTGTGGATTTACAAGAAATATATTATATTGAGACTGTGCGGCTACTTAACCGAGGGGACTGCTGTGGTAAGTGATTACTTCATTACATGGTTTACTGGTGAGTGTTACAGTAACTGGTTAAGGGCATGTATTTTTTTTAGGGTGAGTGCTTCATTGACTGGTCAAGGGCATGGCTTTTGAGGTAAGTGTTTTAGTGACTGATTAAGGGCATGGCTTTATGTGTGAGTGTTACAATGACTGGTTAAGGGCATAGCTTATTGTGTGAGTGTTGCAGTGACGGCTTAAGGGCATGGCTTGGTGGGTGAGTGTTACAGTGACTGGTTAAGGACATGGCTGATTGTGTGAGTGTTACAGTGACTGGCTAAGGGTTTGTGGCAGAATCGGCAGGTTGCCTTTATGGTCACATTTATGGTTGATCTGTAGTTCCGTTTCTGGCAAAATGATAAGGCCACGTGCATGGTCTTCTAACTCTTTCAATGCCAACTGTGAGTTAAGTCGAACTACTTATGAGGAATTGCGCCCAATAGCAATAACGATGCTTGATTCATATTCCTTGAAACATACACACACACACACACACACACACACACACACACACACACACACACACACACACACACACACACAATACAACAAGTACCAGCATGCTTCCTGTTACAGATAAGAAAATGGTATTGCTCAACAGCTCTCCTTGGCACAGTTTGGGCACAATGCCTCAAAGCGGGCCAATGATAGTTGGTGACTCAGTCGGAAACGTGGCACCTAAGGATTTTACTGATTGCCCCTGACTGTGAGGCGACTGCTTTCGGCACTGTGCCGCTTTTTGCATTGGAAAGGTTCCATCTGTGTGAATCAACACTGGCAGACACAGCATAGAAAGGAAACATGTAATATATCTGGTATATTGTATTCAAGATTAATTCAAGAATAAGCTGGCGAGAGCAATTGCTTACAAACTTCCCAGTGTTTCGATCGCTGAAAAGTGGTTTAAGCCCCAACTTCAATATTTGAAGGAATTGTACTTTTTCCCTTTGACCTATTTTAAGAAGTCTACCGAAAGTACATCAAAAATAATATATAATTGTGTGCTTAGAGGTACGGATGGGCCAATCTCTTAGCAGAGCCCATAACGTGGTATTTATTGTGTCTTTTGTGTGCAATATTAATATAACATCAGTCTCATTCATTCTTTGCATGACGGTACAATCTTACTAATCACAAATGTAAGTCTATTGGCCAAGGTTCTGATATTTGATGAGCCGTTCCTATGCCTTTTCATTGGGTAATAATCCAATTGGTAATTATATTTGTCTGATTACATTACCACATGTCTATTTTATCAAGATTGGCTGAATTGTTGTTTCTGTATTGTGTTGTTTTCCGCAGGGTTTTGTTGATATTATTATCAATACGGTTTTATAGCCTTTTGTGTCCAGAAATGTCTACTTTCAAGATAGTGTATATTTTCGTTTTTTTTTTCTCCTTTCCTTCAGGTGAAAGACTCCATGACTTTGACATATGGATCAGTAAATCATTTACTCCTTCAAACTTTTCTCTTGAAAATGCTGTGCGATTTATACAGTACAGGGGAGTGGTTGAGATTGGGAAGTGGGTCACTCTGGTTTCCACCAACCACAGCGCAGGACGATACGTCATTATTCAAATTGTTGGATACAGAGAAACGCTCAGTTTGTGTGAAGTAGAGGTCTTCGAAACAAGTAAGTTTGGACATGGATAATTGACACTTTGAGGACATTATTAGAAATTTAACTAAATGCATATTCAGTTTTGTCTCTTTTCAGATTCCCATTCCAATTCAGATCAACTCTATTCGACGCAATGATACATATGTGGATCGACGTCAAAGAAACAATACTAGAAAAGTGAGCAATGGGTACACAAAATGATCATATTGACAAGAGGTCAGGATGACCGCAGCTAAGGATGTACAGATCTGCTATCGAAAACGAAACAAACAAAAATATAAAAAACAAACAAAAAAAACACAAAAAAACACAAAAATCAAAAAAAAAAAAAACAAAAAAACAAAAACAAAAAAAAAACAAAACAAAAAAAAAACAAAACAAACAAAACAAAACAAAACTAAATAAAACAAAACTAGATAAAACAAAACAAAATAAAACAAACAAACAAAAAACAAAAATGAAAAAAAAAAAAAATAAAAAAGATGATAAAAATGCAAATGACGTCAGTAAGGAAGCAAATAGCCGGCACGATGATGATGGCATCACGGATATCATAACTTAAGATATCTCAAACGTCTATAAATAGTACTTCTCAGGGATTGCCTTATTCTTTGCAGTTACAGTAAGCTGCATTATGGTAAACTAATTCTGTACGTTTAATATATGTGAATGTGCAGCACATTCAATAATCAAAGTTAGCCTGTTTTACACATGTGTCTAACTAATTACTCCAATTGGCAAACGATCTTCGTGCTTAGTTTCATGACGTCAAATATTTTCAGCTAATAGATAGTACGGGAAAACTTAATCCCAGATTCACAGTATAAACCCAACAATGACAAAAAAGAGCTTCAGGAGTAACCAACACATCTACATTCATCTCTCAATGGCGATTTAACTTGTGACCTGTGACTGGCCATCACCCATAAAAGGCAACTGGAGGTTGTAAGCCGTCCTAACAACCTTTGAAATATACTCCATTAACTAGAGACTCAAGTTTGTCCAAAAGGGATACACCTAACCACAGAAAACCTACATTTCATCACTTGTGCCAAAGATAAAAAAGAGACAAGATAGGCCTATTAGTTTTTAGTATTCCTGACTTGCCCATCAACTTTAAACCAAACGTAGAAAATAGGCAGACATCGTGTTTGTGATATTTTGGAATCTGGAACAATATTAACACACTCTACCTCCATTTTAACTGTGAGTCGCACCACACAGCCCACGGCACACTATAACCAATGAACTATTAATCAAATGCTACTCAGAACTCAGAACAGTTTAGTCAATATGATATGAAATGGGTTACATGAATTTCAACGTTTGTAGTGACAAAGTGGTAATTAAGCAATAACCAAGAACTCATAATTGAACTAAATGATATTAGGATGACCTTGGCTAAGGATTCTATGATCCGCTATCGCCAAGGCCACCTTTCGGTAAAATTATAATTAGCAAACAACTGGCAAAAATAGTAAGAACAGAGATTAGAAGTTTAATAAATATACATGGTAAATATAAAATCACTTAATAACCACAAACATAACAGTGTGCGACTGTACAAGTGTCTATATATTGCTTCACGAAGAAAAGCTTTATGTAAGTTGCGAAACTATTATAAGAATGTGTGAAAAGATTATCTTTGATACAGGGTTGTGTTTTTTAAGAGGGTTGGAAGGTAATACCTAATACAATGGTTTGTCGAATATCTAGAAGGAATAGGAACCTAGCTGTCATTTCTATGTCGAGTGAAATATCGATGAGAAGGTATTGTAGCTGCAAATATGTTGTTAAAGTAATCAGGGGTTTTATTTTCTAAATATCTACAGTAGAATTTTAAGGATCTTAACTTAAGAATATCTGGTACTTGTAAAAGGTTTAACGTTTTAAATAAAGGATCCGTGTGGGTATTATATATTGCAAAGCAAACAACACGAACAACCTTCTTTTGAAGTTTGAAAATACGGTCACACGAGAAACCCCACAGAAGAATCCAATAATTTAGATGAGAAAGAAAAAGAGAATTGTAGATTTGTAATAGAATATCTTGCGGAAAATAATTTTGTGTTCTTTTCATTGTATTTGTGTCTTTTTGCCCAGAACCACTTCCTGGTAGTCAATATCCTATTCCGCAGTTCGAACTCTTTACTCTCCATAAGCTAACCTGTCCCTGTCTAACCTGTATACATATGGAATTACTATTGTCTATACTGCACACGTTCCTCTGTAAAATTTTGACATAGGCTGTATCAGCCCAAATAAATTAAAGGGTCTTCAGCGGGTAACTACTCAACATATTTCGGAGCCTTTTACCCGTACATGTCTCTCTGAGTAGCGGCTCCTTGTTTAAGCTAAATTTTCAGCAAAGACAACCCACATAATAAAGAATAAATAAGAACGTGGCAAATGATGAATTAGCTAAATACGTGAAGTTTTGCTTATAAATGCAGAGCTTCGTTATGAAAGAAGAACCCCTGTCAAACAAACCATAATTACTAAATTTGTATAGTACAGGTTCAGATAAGAACAATTTGACTTACCCCTGAACCAATATGTACCCTTTCTGGCTGGACAGTTTATCCTAGTTAAACCACCCGCCAGTGTATAACTGAAGTGGAAACAAGCTGGGGCCTTATATTCAGTCCCAGTGATAGTAAAATAAACAGTTGCAACTAGACCACCTGTACAAACCAAGGGAAATCCCAACAAGGACTGTAACAATGGACATCCTGCACCAGAAATGTAAAACAAACTCTGTGATGACACCTACCCCCCAAACAATTAAGCTCTATTTAACTGCCAACTCTGAGTCAATGTATCAACCTAATGTGTCAGGTTTGTGACATTTAAGAAAATACTGTCAATTTTGAGTAAATGTGCATTTAGGCATGTCAGTAAAGAATGAAAGTCATTAGCATTTATGTCAAAAAACATGTTATCAAAACAATTTTTCTTAACAGGATTTTGAGTACAATTAGGCAAGCTTGTAACTGTCGTCAGTAGCTGCTTGCTACCTATAGCCCCTGGGGGGTTTGACCTAACAGAAAACAAGCAATCTTAAAATGTCCGAAAGGTGAACATTAAAACAGAATGATGCCAAAAGATAAAGTTAAGTAGCAAAACCGACAAGTCTAAAAACTGTAAATTATTGTAGCCAAACTTTCTAATAATCTTTGGATATTAACTGCTAAATTATAGGGCAAGTCAGAAAAGAATGAAAGTCATTATTTGTACTTAAGTCAAGAGAATGCAACGAAAATGTAATATTTCTTAAACAGATATCAAGCACAATTAGGCGAGCTTGTAACTGTCGTCAGTAGCTGCTTGCTACCTATAGCCCCTGGGGGTTTGACCTAACAGAAAACAAGCTAGCCTAAAATGTCTGAAAGGTGAACATTAAAACAGAATGATGCCAAAAGATAAAATTAAGTAGCAAAACCGACAAGTCTAAAAACTGTAAATTATTGTAGCCAAACTTTCTAATCTTAGGATATTAACAGCTAAATTATAGGGCAAGTCAGAAAAGAATGAAAGTCATAATTTGTACTTAAGTCAAGAGAATGCAACGAAAATGTAATATTTCTTAAACAGATATCAAGCACAATTAGGCGAGCTTGTAACTGTCGTCAGTAGCTGCTTGCTACCTATAGCCCCTGGGGGTTTTTCCTAACAGAAGACAAGCTAGCCTAAAATGTCTGAAAGGTGAACATTAAAACAGAATGATGCCAAAAGACAAAATTAAGTAGCAAAACAGGCAAGTCTAAAATCTCTAAAATGATTGAAGCCAAACTTTCTAACCATCTCAGGATATTTACAGCAAAATTTGTAGAAATATTTGATCAAAAGTACATCTTTGAATCCTCTTGACTCAAGTTTATTGTAAATAAATTTGGTTCTAGATGCAAAGTCCTGAAATTTAGAACAAATACGACCAAATCTCAAAATCTGTGACAAAAACGTATTATATCCAATAGTTTCCGAAATATTACTGTCCGGGAAAGGATAATTAACCACTTCAAAGTTAAACTCATCTATTTTGTGATAGACTTTAATACAAAACCTGTCATTAGTGACCTGAATATCCAAGTCCAAAAACACATCTCTGAAACCATCTGAATTGTTACCCTCCAAAGGGATATCTTTTGGGTAAATTTCTTTAGCAATTTCACTGAAATTTTGTACATTTACGCAAGCAATGTCATCAATATATCTTGCGTTGTTTGATAATTTTGTAGCCATTTGAAAGTCCTTTTTCATCAATTTATTCATATACTTAAATTCAAGCCAGGTTAAATATAAATCTGCCAGTAAAGGGGAGCAGTTGCTACCCATTGGAATGCCTTTTATTTGTTGAAAAACCAATGGTCCGCATTGAACAAAAGTATTATCCAAGAGAAATTTTATAGCATCTATCAAAGTTTCAACAGTGTAAGATTTAACGTTACTTTTTGAATATTTATTGTGTGACCAATATGCTTTCTTTGTATATGAATTAATATTTATGTATGGTTTACCATTATGTTTAAACATTTTGCTAATTAATTCTGAAAGTGAACTTTTGACTTCATCTATGGGTAGATTTGTGTACAGTGTAGAAAAATCAAAACATTTGATATTTTTTGCCTTTACATCTTTGATTTTAGATACAAACTGGGAAGAATTGTTAATACTCCAAAAACAATTTATTTCACAGTTTCTAGAAATTGCATTACAGTATTTACAAAAATGATTCCTAATTGCAGTCAAACACAATGTTACTTCTTTTGATAATTGCTTTGTAGTACATTTTGAAGCACCAGCTATGAATCTAGATTTAAAAGGGTTTTTATGTTATTTGGGTGTCCAGAACAAAAGTGGAATAGAGGAGTCCTCTTCAGAAATTTTGATATTAAAATTCCTTTTCATCTCATCTTTATGTGTATCTATCAAATTATCAATGGATTGTTTGTGTAATTTATAAACGTCATTTCCTCTTATGTCTGAAATATTGTTTATACCAAGTTCCTTTTTCAAATCATCCAGATAATATTTTTTGCAGATGATCCCAAAATTGTTACCTGCCTTATCTATGTTAGTGACTACAAATCTATCATGTAGTTCTTTGACTGCTTTAGAAACTTTAGGCTGTTTTAGATTAACCGTATTGAAATTCTTAATGTGGGATTTGTAACGATAAATTCTATTTCTAAAGACTCTTTTCAAGTTTGATAACCATCCTTCAAATTTCTGAAATTCCATTTTTTCTTTCTTTGCCCATTTCATACAGTAGGAATCGAGTGCATCACATGTATCCTGAAAAATACTGTCAATATTCAACTTGGGACATATCCGAAATTTTGTACCTTTTTTCATTATTTCTTTTAAATCTGAATTTTGTATTATATCCAAGTTACCTGTAAATACATGTTTGTGGTGTGCATCAACAAAATTAGAATATTTACTATTAGACATACAGTCACAATTTTGATTTGCTGCGATATCCTCAAGAGTAATCATAACACCAATAATTTTTGAGAGCTTATTTCCAATTTTGTTAACGTGTGAGTGCCAATTTACGTTTTCGTTAATTCGTAAACCTAGGAAATCAAAATCACTGGTTCTGTAGATGGGCACATTCTTTATTTTAAGATACGGAAAATACATACCCATATTCATTTATTTCAACCCCCTAATGACCAGAATGAGATGCAAGAGCTACCAAAACACCAATATCCACCTTGCAAGACCAATCTGAAGAACCAAATTTAAATTCTGACTTGAGACAGGCAGTCACCCATAAACAAAACTGGTGGTTTTTAACCGGTCCTGCCAACCGTTAAAATTTCCTTCGTTTACTGTAGACTTTACTTTGTCCAAAACACACAGGCCTAAACATTTACACCCCCCACACACATACACACACACACACACACACACACACACACATATATATATATATCATACTACTATTATATTATTAAGATTCCCGAATAAAGACTTCCTTGACCGTAATTTCTATGAGGAGGAAGGTATAGCTAGTACATTTGATTCACCATTGAACACGTGTCACGGGTGTGGTTTTAAT
The DNA here is from genome assembly GCA_964020975.1 of Hermodice carunculata. Classification (NCBI taxonomy): domain Eukaryota; kingdom Metazoa; phylum Annelida; class Polychaeta; order Eunicida; family Amphinomidae; genus Hermodice; species Hermodice carunculata. The sequence goes on along the minus strand of OZ026614.1, from coordinate 3,806,388 downwards.
GTAGACCTACATGTGGGCAGACTTGACTTGGCCCTACCGTACAGTGGGCATAATAAAGGAATTATGGAGACCTAGAATAACATTTATTCAGAATCGTATTGCATTTTCAGACAAAAATCATATATTTTCCAAAAAGCAGAATTTGTGGACAACATTATACTTTGGTTTGCAATATCTTGATACAAAAGTACCGATACTGAGCTTGCGGCGTATTATATTTGATGTTCATAACATGTGGTCTAGGTGTTTCGTGTCTGAACAACAGACTTTTAATGGACTTAAACAGCTAAAACAATGTGGATATAGTACATTATGCTATGTATGTTTGACAATAAAACTAAGTGCACATAAAGTACCAAAGTTTGAATGCAGCAAAGTAACTTGGAACATCATCGCTCCATATGGATGGAAAGTTAATATCGTATTTTACCAAATTCAAATTTACTACACTCCGAATTGCAAATTTGTCTATATAGAAATTGAGCAAGCATCTGAATATACTAGAAAGAATAACTATTATCGTAAATATTGTGGGCGATTAACAAATGTACAGTTGCGGATTAATTTGAATAACATTTGCATACATTTTCGCCGGAAATCATTGTATTCTCCTGTGGGAACAGTCATATTTAGATATGACATATTCTCAAGTAATGACGTCATTGGCATTTCAAACGACATTGAACTAGCACCTGGTGTAATCCATTGCATTACCGCATGGTATCTGAATAAGTATAACACTTTATCTATTACGTTTAAAACAGAGAAAGGTTGGCGAATACGACAAAGTATTCAGGGCTTCTTGCACTTTGACCATTGTACTTGGCTGGCATTTCGTGATGGGTTGTTTGAATATTCTCAGATATTGTACCAACTGAATTCTTCTCGTGACATCAACTTGTATCATTTTTCTATTATATACACATCTACCGCTCATATTGTATTATTCGAATCACAGTGTTTTACAATATATTCCCCCGTAAAATGCCTTGTAGTAATAAACGGAACTTCCATATCCGATATTGGAAACATATACCGTGTTTTGGTGCCAAAGCAAACAAAGGTTATAAGACATGTAATTGGGACTGCCGACCAAATGCCTACAGTTTTGCACTTTTGGGAATTCCGAGCCCAGCGAGGCAATCATATACACCTGCTACTTTCCACATTACATTGGGATGGTGACATTAGTGGGTTGTGTGAACAAGGAGGCATATTTGTACTTGATGTATACCCATTAGCGAGTTGGAAACAAAGGACATATACAAGGGTTGGGCCAATCTGTGGTACCTCTTATAATATATCAAACGTCGATCAGGGCGGTGGCATCCCTGTAACATCATCCTATTCACATCTTATTATGTTTTATTATATTTTCGAAAATAATGTCACTTTAGCATTTACCATACACGTTCGCCATACCCATTGCAGAGGTCTTCCAAATCCATGCAATCTGCCTAGAAATATACTAAAAGATGACGAAATGTACCTTCAGAGACACAGAAATGGTTTTTTGTTTATAAGAACACTCAACCAGCAATGCTATGTACTATCAGTCTATCCACATTCTTCTCAACGATGCGATATTTTCCTGACCAATAAAGCATCTACAAACGAAATGTTACTTGAGCTTCACGACAGTTCAAATTGCACATCTTTTTGCAGATGTCGCTCTTTATTAGATAAATCTCTTTTGTTTGCGGAGTGCAATCCCATGCATCATATTATCAGGTTAGCCATGATTTGGATTTATCTAGGGCTCCTCTATTCAGATGATTGGTGCGAAATATTTGATACACATTTTCTCGTAAAAATCAACATCCCAGTCCATTGTATGTCTGCTGTTATAAAAAATAAAAATACCATATGTCACCTTTGATAAGCGAATTATATTGCATGAACATCTTCGTCACAAAAGTTACGCATATATTATACTTTTATATAGGTTCAAAAGGTTATATCATTGGGCCAGACTGCCGAAATTTAGACCTCGCTCCTTTCATAATGAATATTATTCCATTTAATATTCATAACTATACAGTTCGTGTTTGGAGTTTTGAGAAGAAAGGCAGAACATCCTTCATATTTGATGGAGTAAAAACATGCCACTACGAACAGAATAGAGACGGGAATACTTTAGACTACAGCATTGAAAAAGTCTGGAAGGTACAAAATAAATCAATATTTAATTGGAAATTTACTCGATGCAGTCCAAAAATGGTACTTACACCATATAAATTTGAGATTATGCAACCAACAGGACGCTGGTGCAGGCAGTGCGGTTACAACATGTCAATACAATGTGTGAAAGGCTACTTTAGAACATATGAAAATATTATTGTAGGATCAACATTAGGGAGGGGAGAATATTTACAGTGGAACAAAAGTTCAGTTGCACATGCAGTATTGTTAGAAAATATACCATTCAGCAGTTGGGCCATCACTGGGGATCCCGTCTTTTCATCTACTGTGAGGAACCTGATTCACATATTCAGCTTTAATTTTAAAAGGTTCTGGAGTTGGTTTGATGGTTTTCATTACTGCCGATATTCAAATAAACACATGATACACTTGCACAAACAAACAGATTTTGCACTTTTTGCTGCTAACTTTTTCAAAGAAATTATGAAATCTTCTTTATTGTTTTTGGGACTAATTGTTGTAGAGGTAAGTGACATTAAACATCCTGCCCAAAATATTAAAAACCTTTTTCTTTAATCGTTGATTTGGCAATGAAAGTAACTGGTATGAAAGTGCAAACTATTTCCCTATATTGTCCAATTTTGATATTTAAGATGCAGTATCATAGAAGTAGCTAGTTCTTGTAGACCTCAACTGTATCTCTCAGACAAAAATAGCTAAGCACTAAGCAGTTTGTATATGCGTTGGTGTTTCCCGGTACATCTTCTATAGTTACACACTTATTCCCAAAATAATCTGCCTGACTGTCAATACAACCGTCTGGGTATAGCTGGTACTTTACTGAACCGTAACTGCACCTAAACAATTAAGTGGATATACATATATGAATGGTATTTGGCATTCAAAGGTTGAAATGATGTGGCAAAGCAATTTGGCAGACAAAAATACAGATAGATATATGGGCTGTTGGCTTTTCTTTTACCCTTTTTTTGCATAATTGTCCTGAGACATGTAAAGTCATTTTTAGGGACATCAGCCACGATGGGTCAATGGCAATCCAGCAACATTCAGGGATTGGCAAATTGACAATAGGAATACCACAAAGGGTCGCTTTATATTGCATCCGCAGAATAGGAGAAAAACAGAGTTTTCCAATCATCCCAAGTTCATTCCTAAATATAGTACTACAGATAGATGTGGAGCCATGCCCATCAGGTCAATATATGATCAATCAAACTGGGTCCTGATAAATTGCTTTATTCCTTGGCAAAATGCTTTGGTCATCTGTGAAAAAAACATGACATCCAAACAACAAAATGTGCGTTCAACGGCCCTATTATTTGACAAAACCTATTGTTCAAAGTCTTGGAATACTGTAGTAGGTAAATGTTTGCGTCTACTGTTTTACAAGAAAACATTGACAAAAAATGTATCTATAGAAAGATGCATGCATTTCGATGCGGGAAATATTGGACAGGTTCCTGCTTACTTGTTCACACAGGCAAATAAAGTGAACCAAGAATTATTCTTCAGCACATATCTGTCTTCATATGAGACAAAATATGGACGAGGGACATGTGATGTTCCTGTTTTATCTCAATACAGATCCATATTCTCAGGAACTTCAAATCAAACACAGAGGGAACTGTTTAATATCTTTGATGCTTGGGGCTGGTTTAACATAAAGCAACATGTGTGGATACGATTGGGTTCAGACGTCACTGCTGTGTTGCCAGAGACGTTTCAAATTTACCAAATAAATCCTGTTAAATACCTTCACCTCAGAACATGCATTTTGGTCACTAGGCATCAAAATATTCTCCCTCTATATGAAGCACTTATTAATAAAAGTGTAGAGGAATCCCATGGGGTGCTATGCGAATGCAAATCATTGACTCTGAAGGAAAAATGTACCCAGTGGCAGTACAGATGCCCCGATGGCGTATGCATACTACAGCACCATGTTTGCGACGGACATTCTGACTGCAGGGACTCTACTTTGGGTGGCGCTGATGAGCTGGAGTGCCCTGTCATGCCTTTACTGGATAAACAAAACAAAATCGCCTGTTCTGTTTGCCGTGGGTTGTGTACATACATGTATTTCCGATGTGCAACAGGTAACTGCATTCCTATTTCAAAGGCTTGCGATGGTTTTGCAGATTGTAATGATGAATCTGATGAATTTTGTGGACAAAAACTTATAAATCAACAGACATATTTGAACAAATACATATTACTACATCTGACGCATCTAGTGCTTAACGTGCATGCAGACAAATTAGTCACAGAATTTCTGTTTGGACGACTTCATCCGGCCAGCTGCAATGACTTAAATTGGCTACCATGCTCCGAGAAGCCCAACTCGCCATGTTTCTTTAGGTCTGATATATGCGTTTACGATACTTTATTCAGTATAATGTTATCTTGCGAAACTGGTGAGCACCTTCAGAACTGTGACAGAATGCATTGTGGGGGAATGTTTAAATGTCCTTTTTCATACTGCATTCCTATACGCAAAATTTGTGATATGATCTGGGACTGCTCTGATGGCTTTGAAGAAATGAACTGCGAAAACTTATCATGCAAAGACTTGTTTCTCTGTAAGCATGAGACTACGTGCCTTCACCCAAGGGACGTGTGTGATGGACAAGTTCAATGCAAAGACTCGTTTGATGATGAACTCCTATGTGACTCCGTGTGCCCTGCTGCATGTACCTGCTATGGGTGGGCAGTAAATTGTTCAAATAATTACAACAACACTATTCCTCTTTTTGCGCAAAACACCAGATCAATATTGTTCACTGACAATTTGTTGAAACTTTGGGGAAATACTCTCAGCATATACAAATATTTATTTGCCTTGGACTTAAGTAGAAATTACTTATCAAATCTAGAGCATAGCTTTTTCAAAATGTGCCCTGCCATACGAAGGTTAAATTTGAATTACAACCGCATATCTGTATTCGAGTATGGAAGTTTTCGGACATTGAAGAACTTAATGTCATTGTCTTTGTCAGGAAATTATATTGCAAGAATAAGGCCAAATTTTCTTCTGGGCTTGTCAAATTTAATGCATCTGTACTTAAGCTCATGCTGCATTAAGCATATTGATCGGGGTGCATTTATTGACGTCCAGAACCTTAACAGCATTGATCTTTCCTTGAACAAAATTTTTGACATTCATGAAGAATCCTTCGGGACAAATATTGCTGTCGAAACAATAAATCTATCCTGCACAGAAATTGTGCACATCCAGCCAGCTTTGTTTCAAAGATTTAAAAATCTTCATCAAATATACACAAATCAAGAAGGTGTATGCTGTATTGAGTGGTTAGCCAATAATTGTTATGGCATGGCGAATGGCGATACATGCCGTCCATTGATTCCATTTTTCGTACTTACCCTTTTTAATTGGACACTTTTAACTGTCGGTCTTATTTTGAACCTACTTGTTTTCCTTTTTTACATAAATAAAACCACAAACAGGAACAGCCTGATGAAAACATACCTAGCATTCTTTAATTGTCTAATATCAATTTACTTGATCATTATCGGTTTGGGAGATTCTTATTATGGCACATACTTCTCATTATTTAGACGAGTTTGGTCTCACAGTTTACATTGCAAAATTGCGTCATCCCTCTCGATTATTTCTGTCTGTGGTTCAGCATATGTAATTTCGCTTATCACGTCAGATTATTTTATAAACTTAGTGTTAGTGTTTAAATTTAAACCAATTACAGTCAAGTTCGTAAAACAACTTACGATATTTGTAATGATCGTTTTACTCTCTGTTACCAGTTCTGCCAATTTGTTACCAAAAGGAGAAAGCACAGATTGTCGTGAATTGTGTTCTCTTTTCTTCCAAGAGGTTGCTGGTTTTGAACGTGTATTGAAACATTTGTTGATATTTGTGCAAGCACTGGGATTTGTATGGCCGCTAATAGGACATGCAGCTTGTGCTCGTACTATAATAAAAAGCAAAAAGCAGTCCGAAAGAACAAGAAACAAGAATGCAGCTATACTTTTAATTACAGTGAATATGATTAGCTATACATTGTCAGGCGTGGGGCTGCTTATTTCCATTTTAATTATTCCGATACTGTCTCACAGTTCGCAAGTTACTTTGACTATTTTTGTACTCCCAGCTGGTGCTTTGCTAAATCCAATATGTATGACATTTGTTACAAAGGAGTTCAGGTCGTGGTGTCTGCTGTCGAGAGAAACTAAACAGTATACCAAGAGACCAGCGGAAATACACTGATACCAAAGTTACATAACTGGTGGGTGCAGTATCAACAAGTTTAAACTTTTCCAGAGACACCTCCAAAGTGCATCATCTGCAACCAGAGGGGATTCTGACACTTAATGTATGGGGAAGAGCAGTATTATAGACCCTCTTGTTTTGGCTCACAAGGTAACTCCCAATCATTTCCCTCCTCTCAGACACTCTGTTTTTGCTGGGATGTGCTAGCCCACCAGGTACCTTCCCCATCACTCCCTCCCTGTAGACACTGCATCTGTCGCAAGGAAAAAAAATTCCATCCACTGTCTTCTTTTTCCACCGGACCCTAGCCACTCTGTGGATGTTTCTGCAAATGAACTTATTACCTTCCCATCAATTTGAGCTGCCGAAGCTGGCCCAAATATTTATCCTGCCCTCGTGTTTGATTATCCAGGTCATGACGGCAGAGACTTCAGGTTACTTGGTCAGGATGAGCAAGAAGCATAAATCTTTGAATTAGACATTGTTCTTTTTAACTTAAGGAAAAACATGACTCACCCCGAATTTCTAAATTATAATTTTGAATCTAATCACCATATCCGACTGTGCCAAGTACTTTGAGAATAAAATAAAATCTTGTTGAACAGTTGAAATGCTCATGCCACCGTTCTTGAGAGGAAACACAGACACATGTGTTTGTACTGCCTCCATCGCTTAGAAAAAGCATCTACCTAAAGGCTCATGCCATACTGTTACCTCACCTCACATGCACCCACCAACAGTTTTACCAGGCATGGGTCTGAGAATAAATTTGATCAACATAAGTACAACACCTTTAGCGTTCCTTCAGCAATTTTCAACACAAAGTATTGTGCAGAAGCCAGTAAATGTAATGGAGCTTGCAGTGACCTTCACATGTATAAAATGCGCCAGGGGTCCAGGCTACTATCTGTAATAAAATGCGATTGTTTTGGGGCCCACCAGCTTCATAACGAATATATGCATGTGTACATGATGAAACTCAGAAAGTAAATTTCTGAACAATATTACATGTATATTTAAAGTAATGTCACCAAACTGTGACATTGCTTTGTTTCACACCAGTGTTTTTTTACTGAACGTGTCGCGATAATCAATCAGAACCCTTGACCTGAGTTCATTAATTTGATTCCTGAAAGCCTGACGATCCCGTTGAGCCATCTCTAGGTTCCTGTGAAACTGGTGGTGACTCATGGTGCACATGCTTCCCATATCATTGTTCTTCTTTTGGGTGCCATCGCTGGCTTGGCTTTTGAGTTGAAGCTCTGTGAATTTTTGTTCACATTCACTGTTATAGTGCTTAACGCACGTCATAATCTGCAGAAAATCTTTTCTCAGCAGTCTGGGAATCTTGAGAGACTGAGAAAACTCATTTCTGTGTTTGGATACTAATGAAATAGATCGAAGAAATAGTTGATGGACTGGCTTGAAACCTAAATTTTCAAAATGGCATGTCGTCAAACAGATTGCATAGAGAGGGAATGCAGTGCACACCAGACCTTTTGGTGGTAAAGGCAAAAGGATGATTGAAGGAAGATACCCAGGTTTTGAGTGTGTCTCTAGTAGTGGCATTTATTGGTGTTGTTAATTGGGATGTGATACCAGTTATCTCTTACGATGCATTGCTGGTTGAAATAACCAAAACAGACAGGTTTTTCATTAATTTTATTTGCCACTAAATTATAGAAAAGTACACCTTCAGATTGGAGACAAAGATAGGCTTACTGGTGCATTGTACTTGGTACTCTTACAAACAGGTTGAATAATGAAAGGGATCATCCTTAATTGTCAACATGCATGAGTGTGTCCAAAAAGGTCACAATTTTCTGCCCATTACACCGTTTATGACAGTTGTCAATGTTTGCTCTTTTCTACAATAATCTTCATAACCATGCATTTTTTTTCAGAAAAGACAAATGAACAGTCATCACAATCAAATACTCTTGTTGTAAATTGTCTGCCTTACTCCAAGGTAGTTGGGATTGTGAAGCTGGCAAATACTTGTAACATCCCACCACATATTTTGGTTGCTTATCTTGGAGTGCCTTTAGATTTTGTCTCCACCGGATATGGTTCTGCACATAAATAAGGTTGTTGTAAATTGTTTACATTACTCCAAGGTATTTGGGTATTGTGAAGCTGGCAAATACTTGTAACAGCCCACCACACAGTTTGGTTGCTTATCATGGAGTGCCTTTAGATTTTTTCTCCACTGGATATGGTTCTGCACATAAATATGATTTAGCAGAAATGATCATGCAGTGATTGGGAATAGTGATCATGCACCTCGCATTACACAATGCTGATAGAAGTCGAGGATGCATGATCCAGGTCATTGCATAGATGGGAGTGGCATGGCTAGATGTATCTATGAGAAGGAAGGTAAAATCTAAAACGACACGTAACAACAGGGATATAGCTTACTGGCCAGCTGGTAAACCAACAAAGCTTTGCTTCTTTGTATGAAAAAGTTTAAAAAAATACATGTACGGCAAGCCTGGTGAAGAAATTTACTGCAGTGTAACTGACTGGGACATATCTAGACTTCAGAAATGTTTAGCCAAGATGGGCACAATTAACACAGATTTTGAGGTGGCCCATTAATACTTCATTTAAAAAAATATTTTAACTGTTTCACATTTGTTAAGCTAAATGCATGAAACATAAGCATTGGGCTCATTGGCTAATGGTCAGAATGCAAATTGACTGATGATAAAGTCTGTAAACTGTAGTCATGCCTGTAATAATTCTGAAGAGCACCACTGATAAACCTGTAGTGGAATTATTGGTTTAGCCACTGAAGCGCCTTCATCCTAACAAAGATAACTGGCAATTAAATCTAAATAACTGATTGTATTGAAGTTTCCCACCATGCACCTTCTGCCATTACATTTAGGCAATGCTGGGTAGTTGCTGTGACCCTCTTGGGAAGACCTGCTGTATATGTGGCATTGCTGCCCAGAGGATCCCGTCATGGTGGCCTCTGGTGAAACATACTTTAAATTAATGTCATAAACTAGTGCATCCATGTGTGTGTATATTTTCAATCCCTTAGTGTAAAAGCACCAGACGTAAAGTGATTAGTGTATTATTATCTAGGATTTGTGTAAGTACCTGTAGAGGCACCCTCTGCCATCAGTGGGCCATTAGCGCCAGCAGTGTTGGCACAGGCGTTGGTCCAGGTGACACCTATTTCTGCACCAGCAGTAATGACAGTCCCTTCTGCACACTAGGTGGCTTTGCTCCAGAGCAAGCTGTTGGCAATTCTGCTGGTTCCCAATTTGAGCCAGTTACACTGCCTCTCTCTTTTGGGCAGCAAGCAGAGCTGGAGCTCTGTGACTTGCAATTAAAGACTTTGGTCTTTGTGTGGATTGGTCACTACTGCTGCCAAATCTTAGCACACTCTGTTGGCAGAGCATATAGCTGCTTCTGCCTTGTGCCAGCCCTGGCTCAACATGGAGGTGCGAGAGTTTTCTGAACTCCGTCTAGATCCTTCTTGACTTCTCAGTTAGCAGCAGCTGAGGTCTTGGATAAAAGCCTCCTGGATATCAAACACTATCCCTCTGACCAGCAGACATCTTTGCTGGTGGATGTCTAGCCCCTCCTGGGCAGAACAGGTGGAGGTGGCATCTTTGGCTGTGATGACTTAAGTGGAATTCCATGCTGCCCCAGTGCCAAGTGTGGTGACTGAATCCCTGCTGTCATAGGTTGCCACACCATCACGCCACAGAAAACTTGTTTTATGAGGCCTTGGGCATTACTGCCCCCCTTCCCATGAGTCCGTAGTCTTGGAACCTGCATACCATGCAGGAGGATGAGCTTTTGCTTTCAGGTTTGTCCATAAGCAAATTTTGACCCCTGTTGAGGGCTCATTCATCATGTCTTTCATGCTCTGAGAGGTGTAGAGAGCCAATGACTTTGGGTTCTGTGGCATCTTTGGCCCCTGCCAAAGGCTTTGACCATGTCAAAGCTCTTATTCAGACCCTGGTTGATGACTAAGCTCTGATCCCACCAACAGAGGAGTAGCATTGCTCTGTTGTGCTTTCCTGCCTGGGCTTGTCTCTAAAGGACATGCATCAACAGACTCCCATACCTCATTTACCCTTTGTAGCTGATTTTACCACCAGCTCAAGGCAAAGACTTGCCACACATGTGGGTTCCTGTAGAGCCTCCAACCTCTTGCTAGTTGAGGCAGGGTTGACCCCTCCCTGAGCCAGACATCCAGCGGAAGTGGTACCCTGTGCCTAAGCAGATCTTTTCATCAGGCCCATCTGGTGGAATGGGAGGAGTTTGATGCTTTGCAGCCAAAGTCCATTAGAGTGTCTGCAGAGGCTTCTAGATGGTTGTAGGAGGATTCTAGGGGATTGGTCTGTACAGCGTGTTACTCTGATAGGTTATCATCCACTTTGGGGTCTCTCTTTGATGAGCTCAAGGGTTCCTTGCAGATCACAGAGATGGTGTGAAACTGCTTGGAGCAGACAACACTCCTTGTAACTTAGTTGTTGTGAGCTGTTGATCACTTGGTGCAGGGAGTTTGCACACTGGAGGCAAACCTTTGTTTGTTGCCAGCAGATGCATTCCTCCAGGGTCAGAAGCTCCCTCACTCTTTGTACGGTTGAGTAGGCATGGGGCGATTCTTCCAAGAAACTCTGCCACTCTTTTTGAAGGCGAGATGGCAGAAGTTGTCAGCAAGGCACAGGACCTTCAGGCCCTGCTCAGCTGACCATACCCATTCCAAGGCACTGGCCAACACTGCTTGGATATTGTCATGCGTGGCTGCCTGAGCCCTGAAGCAGGGTACCACCATACAGTTAGACTAGATGCAGCACCCATGGGCAGCTCCTTCAATGTATATCCGCACACTGAAAGGCTATCACAGGTGATTTGTACATCCTTGTTGTCCTGAGACATGGCTACATGTTGGCTTTGGGCAAAGACAGGCCTCCATTTATCTAAGAACCCCAGTGGTTAGAACTGCCTGCCATGGAACCCAAAGCATCTGCATTCCTAGAGGCTGTTCTGATACTTCTAGCAAGTGTCATGGTATTCCCTGCTTTTACAATCTACTCTTTCTGATCCATAAGAGGGGCGGAGGATAGCACCGGGTCATAGATCTGTCAACACTGAACATCTCCTGGGAAGTCCTGTCCTTTTGGCTGAACATCTTCCAGTTGGTGGCAGCAGCCTTATGGCCCATGGAGTCGACAACGTCCCTGGATCTCAAGGATGCATTCTTCCATGTGCAGACTTAACAGAAGTTTCTGTAGTTTCCAATTGTGGGCCAAGTCTACCAGTTCAGGATGCTTCTGTTTAGCCTTCACATGGCAATCCTGGTGTTTACCAGGTTATTGCAGATTGCTGCTTACCTTCATCACTCATCTCTTGGTATTCATATGTATCTGAATGATTGGCTTATCCAAGTGCCTCAGCCACAGGATTTTCAGCGTCACACACAGACTGTTTTGCAATTCTGGCAATGCTTGGGCCTGATAGTGAAGCTACCCAAGTTCAGTCTTTGGCCACAACAGATTTTCATCATTCTTGGAATCCAGTTACTCCTGGTTGCCTACATCTATCTCCCTTCAGAAGACAGGTGGGAGAGATTTCAGTCCCTGCTCAGAGTGTTGCTGACTGGCGAGGTCTGCTTGGTACAACAATGGCTCACCCTGTCAGGATTCTTGTCCTCGATGGACTCCCAGGTCCCACTTGGTCATCTTCATCATCGTCTCATGCAGCATGCACTGCAGGGCAGGGCAGCTGGACAAGAGACCAGGATTATCAGGCCCCAGTGCCAAATTTCTCCATGTGGATCACATGCACCATCTTTGGTGGACTATAAGGAATTAGGTCATGAGAGGACAAACACTGGAACCTTTTCAGACTGAGCTCACCATATGCACACATTTTTCTTGAGCCAGATGGGAACTTATGTGGAGAGTTGGACCACTTCGGGACCTTGGTCCACTTTGTTGTTCATGTCTCACCCCATAAACTGGTTGGGAGTGGAGGTGATATGCTTAGTGCTCCTTCACTTCTGAGACCTGCTGGAAAACAAACATGTCCTCATTATGTGCATCAATAGGACTTCATTGGACATGTCAGCAGGCCAGGTAGAAAATGGTCCAATGAGCTAACTGAGTTAGCCCCGTGTACCACCTGATAATGCTCTACACATGACAGCCACACACCATAGATGCACATCCTGAGACATCAAAATGTCCTGGCTGACCAACTCTTGGGAATGGGTTAGCCAGTAGGGATGGAGTGCCTGGTCCACCTCATGGTTGTCCAGGCCATGTAGGCCATATAGGGAACTCCACACATAGAGTTGTTTGCCACTTGAGTGAATGCTAAACTGCTGGGTTATGTCTCACCTGTGCCACATCCCCAGGCTCTAGCAGTGGATTGTCTGTAGGTGTATGCCTTTTCATCTTGACAGAGGCTTCCAAGGGTACTGCGGAAGGTTTGGTTTCCAAGATTGCAATATGATACTGGTTGCCCCCTGGCAGGCTCAGAGTGACTGCTTGACTTACCTGCTGGAACTTCTGCCAGAATTATCAGGAAGGCTGAAGCTTCTGGTGCAGCTACAGATGAGTGTGTTTCACAGGAAGCCTAAAGTGCTCAACCTCAATGCTTGGCAGTTATCTCACAGCACACCCGTGATTGAGACTTCTCAGAAACGTTATTTCTTTTACACAGTGAGAAAAAATATTAATTGGCCCTGTCAACTGGATACATACACTGCACTTTGTTTAACCCTCCTGTGAAATTAAACTTTGTCTTTGTTCCTTTCATCTTGTGCATAGTGCACACTGTTTTCAGCTGAACTCCAGTTTTTGTTTAGACGTTTGCTTCATCTGTTTGCAGCTGATATCAATTTTTGCTTTGGATTTGAGGTCTTTCCATACACCAATTTAGATTTCTTGCATGGCAATTAACATGTCGACTGTTTTGGCTTTTAACCTTTGATGTACCATCTTTGCCCTTGATATGGATCTCAGTAAAAAAGGGGTCAAAACGATTATTGCAAGATGGACGCTGATACCAGTCTTTCTGATTTGGAAGAACCTACTGAACTTGACAGATCCATACTGAATTCCGATTTTATGCTCAATATTGAGCTCAGACACATGGACACTATTACTGGATTAACCAGAAACAATTTGGTTGTGGGGTACTCATAACTTTATAATTTCTCTACCAAGAGACCTGTTGCAGAGTCTGCAACCCTTGCAGAACATGTTTGTGAGAGATGTTCCACTGTAACAACTGAAACTCATTGTGATGAAGAAGTCAGAATTATCTGATCCCAATTCCCAGGTGACAGACAAATCACTTGCACATGATCTTTTGCTGAACCCTTCCATGTATCATGGCTGTCATAGGAAGGATTCACAACAACGCCATGTCAGGAGCAGTCTTCCACATGAAAGAAAGTCCAGAACTTATTCCAGACACCTTGTTCATGTGAACAATAGTGACAGTGCTTCCTATGAGTTGGATGATTCTTTTAATGATACATGGTGTTCTTACGATACTGATTCTGATATCCTATACAGTACTGATGACAGTATTCAAATTTGTCATGGCCTCAAAGACAAGAAAAGGTATCAACATAATGTAAAATATGGCTGTAAGCTGCTAATTCCATCAAGACAAGGGAGGTATGGTCACAAGCATTGTTATCACTGCAACATGCCAGTAGAGATTTGTCAAATGAAGATCTCAATATGCCTTCGTCTGTTGAGGTCTTCTAAAATCTGTGTTATTGAATTACAGGGAAAAAAGATTTGAGTAATGTTAAAAACAAAATCAAACACTTGAGGTCTTTGATGTACAATGCTGCTCATCTACATTGGGAGGCAGTTCTTGACATGAATGCTGCAATTGTAAACAAAATTGAAAGAGGTAACCGAAAATGGGGGAGGGGGTAGAGTTTGGAGCACTCATTCACAGAAGAATTAAACAAAACCAAACAAGACAATTTCGAACAAATCTGGCAAAAAATCTAACCTCATCATGTTTTGTAATGCCTTCCATTACGGGAAATGTGCTGAATCAGCTCCTTATACCACAATTATTACAGGCAAGAAACACAACATTTATCATATCTGTACGACATGTTGGATCATGGGAAAAGTTTCAAAGGAAGCATCATGAATGATATCGGATTGTAAGTGGCATTGTAAATCTGTAACAGAGGCCAAAATTTTACGCGGTAAAGGAAAAAATACCAGCAAGTGTGACAATACTCAGTTGCATTTTGCATCTGTGGTTTATTGCCCAAATTGCAAATTGCCTGATTTAGATTGTAATGTATATGACTTCAGTACCTCATGGACCAAAACAGCACCTGTCTCAGTATAAACCATGGATCAACTTAGTGATTGTAGTCATGGTATCGATGGTGAATCCCTTTTGCAAGAAACTGTGGTAGGTGATTACTGTTGTTGTAGAGGTACATTGAGTTCCAATTCAGTTATACACAGTTCTAAACAGAGTTTATGTCAGGTGCTGTCCAGTTTCTCCAGCTCTGAGATGCATGCAGCTGCAGACCTGTTTGCCTTCAACAGACAGGAAACGTATGATGATCATCTTATTTTTCAAACTCCAGAATCGGCAGTAGGTGCATCCACTTTTAAACTTGCCTTAACACCTGCTTACTCTATATTATCTAGTGTGATTCATATTCTCGAGTTCTTGATTCTTGTGATCATGCATCAGTACAGAGTATAATGGGGACTGTATCTGAATGGGTGCAGTCAACTTCGTTATCTGAATTTATATACATTTACATACCCATGTGGTTACATCGGCTGTGCACAATTTTTGTGGGTGCAGGTTACCCATACCCATGCATTTAAACAGATGTCCTTGGCGTCGAATGGTAACTATAGAGATCATGACATTTGTGCTCTCTTATGTTACGGTTTCCCCATTGGGTATCATGTTTGATATTTACCATACGGAGACATGAGAAATCACAACAATGCTCATTTGTTCCCATTTAATGTTTAAAAATTGGTTAGAAAGTATCTTGAGCGGGGGGGGGGGGGGGGGTCCATTGGTCCTTTTGATAGCAATTCCCTTACTTGTACCTGGCATGAGAGAGGTTATCGTAGATCTCGCTCGGCCCATTTGGCACAGTGCCAATGATAGTATTGATAAAATTTATACTAAGGGGAGTTTGTTCATCTTGCTTACCCTTTTATCCATGGTAGTGCCTTCTGCAGGGCCCAAGTCTCTTATGTTCAAACTCAATTTGAGTCGGGCCTATAGCCAATGGCCAGTTGGGCCAGAAGATATAGGCTTCCTAGGTTATTCTTGGAGGGGTAAACTCTTTATAGATACCACTTTTCCTTTTTGCCTTACATCGGCAGGATACATTTGCCAGAGTTACAAATGCTATCACCTTTCTATTTATATGGAAAGTTTATCAAATTATAAATTGTATTGATGACTTCGGAATCAGTCTCAAAAGAGGAGGGAGGGTTTCAATCTTCTTCTCTAATTGTTTATTTGCCTTGTTAGAACCTGTTTTCTGATCGCTGTGACAGCTGTGGAATTCACTCCTGGTCTCGGAGTATTGTGGACAACATCTTCCTGTTGTATCAGGGGGAAGCCTTAGACAAGAGCTCAAGAACGCTGGAGTGTTACTGATCAGCTATCTCCTCAACCCTTGCGAACATCCTGGACATTTTCATCGGTAGCAATCCTTATCTGTTGGCACTCATTGCGTTTTCTACACCTGCAGACTGGTGACGCGACAGGTCTACCTTTCTTACATGGATGGAGTCAGAGGATGGAGGTCCGCCCTCTTTCTACCACTGATTAACTTGCGTGAAGAGTAACAGAAGTCCACAGCCCCAAGGAGCCATATACCACCCCCAGCGCCTGCTAGTTTTGCAATTAAGTCCTGTTAAGATCTCCAGCTCTAATGGAGCTAAAACCGATAGCGTCTACCCATGAGGCACACAGCTGTCATGTTGGCAGTGAGCACCGGGAGGTTTAGTGTAGTCCCATGCTGGACCGTGAGGAGGGATTCAGGTTTTAGCTGGATTATGCCGTTGGTGGCCTCAACTCCATATAGCACTGAGGTTTTACCTTCAGACATGGCCACCTCACTCAGACTAATGATTATCCCCAGGCTGCCAGTCCCAATGGTCAGGTGAAGTCATTGCACCAGTAGCGTTACATCCTCCACCTATACACTTATATATCCTCAAATGGTGGTTGAGAGGTAACGTTACGTAATTAGTACAAGATATTTTTGGAGTAATATCAGTACTAGTAAGTACAGTCACGTTTTGATCACCAGAGAAGACCACCTGACTAACCCTCCCTCTTATGGGTAACATCAACTGACCAATCTCAATGAGAGAAAGGATGATACAGGGAGCATATGCACTGGGAGTCACCACCATTGCCATAGGAACTGAAAGATGGTGCCATGGGACCATCAGTTTTTTTTTCAGGAATCAAATGAGGGAGCTCAACTCGATGCCTCGACCCGGAAACAGAGATCTATGCAAATGGTGCTCGAGAGATATGTGTACTTAGTGATACTAATATTACTCCAAATATCTTGCATATATATCAAACAGAAACTATCGTGTGACGGAACTATTACGGTCAACAATCCCTTGGGATGCATGAGCACTCGTAATTCCATGTGGCATCAAACTTATCCCTGCAGTTAATGAACCATCTATTTGCACTCTTAAAATGCACTAACTATTTCAAGTGGACTCGTTCTACCATACAAGAAAAGTTTGTTTACTTCCTGTTTGATTGCTGATATTTGCTTATTTTTGATTTAAGTTTGTTGACGAGCTAGTTCAAGTACGCACCCTAGTGATGAGTGCAGTACTTAGTAAATAGTCCATGACTGCTCTTTGTAACTCTAAATTCCCACATTAGTCATCCTTTAGCTCTCATGGATATTACGGAGGAATGCCTTGATTCAATAAGGTTGATTAATCGTTTATTTCTCGCTGATGGTGCAAAGAAAAACGACTCAATTTGTGATGATATTTCAACAGGGTATATGTCTCTTTTTATACCATAAAATATTCTCATCATCGCAGCGCCAACCAAAAAGGAACACAAAATGAATGAAACGGTACAATGATTCTTACAAAGCGTACTTGTCATCTTTTTTTTAAGCATGTTTTAGCTGTTGGTTTGTGTTGTCCTGTTTATTTTCATTCCATATTTTGATCTTTAGCTAATGTGTAATGCCCTTTTGCGCTGCTTGGGAAAGCCCAGGCATCTGTCCCACCGTTCTGTAATTATATTGATTATACTGTAACCCACATCATGCTTACAGTAAATTAAGAGCTTTGATATCTTATTGATCTTTCCCGTTGTATGCCTTCAGGCTCTGTTTATTGAAATGGACCTCTAGAGCTTATAGTCACTTGGAGCTTTATGACGAAGCCTGCTGGATCCACTTGAGCCCGAGTAACACGAGGTGAACTTTTGCATGTGAGAAGGCATGTTGCACAATACGCTGGCTGCACGAAAATGAAAGTAACCCTAATCGTGCTACTTTCCTTTGTCACTAGGTGTAACTTACAAGTTTTTTGTTTTTGTTTTGTGTGTGTGTGTGTGTTTTTTCAAGTAGATAGATCTTTGTTGTTATACCTACCTGCTGGTTAGCCGCGATTCTGCGATTTTGGGTCACAGATAATACAGAGGTTAGTATGTTCACACATACACCAATATATATATATATATATATATATATATATATATATATATATATATAGATAATAATTATAATAATAATTTTTATTTCGGAAAACTACCCCTTTGACACGGGGGCACCGTAGACCGGGGTATGTCCACGATGCGTCCATGGTAGCATAAAATGATAGCTATGTACAAACCAACATACATCTAAGACATCCATGACAATATACAATAAGAAATATTTAAAATCTAAAATACACCTAAGATAGATGTTCCAAACAGATACCAGCCTGATGTGTGAGCAGTCCGGAGACGATGCGCTAGAACACACACCCGTGTGTTAAAAGTGATGAAATATTTACATTGTGAGGTACCATTATGTAGAGTGTCCACCGCTAACCATATTGTCTACATACTCTTTTCGGCGGGACCACGCATCAAGCAGGAATTTTTTACATACGTTGTCAAATTCAGAAATGGCGGTTTCATTTATGTGTGAACTATTGTGTCCCAAAAGCATGCATAGTTTGGTGAATAATGAGCCGTTCATGAATCCTTGCCAAATATATGTATTGCCACTCGTGGTTAGTCTGGACTCCAGCAATTTAAAATACTTAATTCTCAGGTCAGTAAAGTTAGGGCACAGAAAAAGAAAATGTTCCAAGTCTTCTGTTCCCGAACCACATAAAGTACAACTATCATGTTCCGATGTGCCCCATCTATGCAAGTCCGCCTGTAGACCGAGACACTTAGTTCTTGCTTTGAATTTTAACCTGGCGCCATCAAAACCATTGTAATGAAATAGATAATTTTCTCTGGTAGAACGGACTTTAAGATATTTATACAAAGACAGGGTACTTTTTGCTTCAATTTCATCAACAAATTCCTTATTGAATAACTGCATTCTTAACTTATGATACACATCTGGCAAAAATTCGTTTTGTCTGTAAACTGCATGGTCTAGCCCGACATTGACGAGTGTTTTGTTAATCTCATTTACGTAAGACCAACAGGATGGCGTTTTTTCTTTAAATTTACATAGTAATTCAGAGAAAATCTGTTTACAGAGGCGTGTTTTGTCAAGTTGACATTGTAAGCGGTAAAAATATTTAACTCTTTGTCTGTCCAAATACATGCTAATAGGTAGCCAGCCTAAATCGCCTAGTGTAGCTGGGATGGCGGGGGTCGCCTTTATGCGTAGAATTGCCCGAGCAGCAGAGTATTGCATTGATTTTAAAAGGTTCGTGCATTCTTTTGTGTTGTTCAGCCAAACTGCGCACCCATGGGAAAGTGACGGTAGCAGGGCGTTTTGCCATAAACTATCACCAAAACTGATTCTATTGATATTCTCGTGTGACGCCAATATACTGCAAATGTAACCGTTGAGCCTTACGGCCTTTGCTTTTAGGTGTGTCTTAATGTGGGCAGAGTCAGTTAAAGACTGGGAGAATAAGATTCCTAGATATTTATAGGTCGCACATTCTTGTATAGGCATGTGACCTAACATCCATGATTTTTGTTTATCCATACGTTTACCGATAACCATGACTTTGGATTTTACGTGGTTAAATTTCATACCCCATCTTATGGCAAACTGGCTGGCTACCGTTAACATCCTGGATAGTTGTACGTCTGAACTAGCCATTAACACAATATCATCGGCGTACAGTAAAGCTGGTATGGTCTGCTGATTAAAAATGATTCCAAGTTTTTCTTTTTGTAATGAAATAATTAAATCCATCATGGCTACAGAAAACAAAGTTGGCGACAGAATACATCCTTGTTTTACACCATTAAATGTCTGAAACCAGTCACTTTCAAATTGTCCAAAAATCACTTTGTTTTCAACTTTTTCGTACAGGCTGAGTAAAAGTCTCCATGCTTTCCCTTGAATTCCATTAGATATGCCAAAACCAAATGAGGTACGTATACACGTCTCTTAGCATATTCATTTAACAAAAATAACGGTGCTCCTCTTCTTGACTGGGGTGCACTGCCTGTATTTATCCATAAGTTTATACTGTAACGGACAGTTGAGTTTTGTCGACAATCTTTAATGTGACCCATGTAAGGACAAGTTTATAAGTACTGCCACATAATAGTGGTGCTGCGGTCCAAAAACATGTAGGCAATACAGTGTTTATCGTAGTTAACTGTATTTGCTTAAACAACTTAGCAGGTCCCCTTTTATATCGTTCACAACCGCACAATCACCTCCCCCCCCCTCCCGAAAAAAAAAACGGCAGCGAAACTTGTATTTTAATTCAGGAAGCGTGGGAAGGGCCAGCGGTAGCGGCTAGACCTTGTGCGACCTTACATTTCAGTTCATACACATATGGTGTTTGTATTATTATAACATATTTTCATTTCCATGTAGATATTTTGGTGCATTTTATCTCCCCAACGATCAAGGCTGACTAAATGATCATTATAAATCAACGAATAAATCACTCATGTTTGCCACACATTCAAATAAAGCGTGTCTCCGTATCAGTCGTATGCGTTCTGTTTTCCAAATGGGAAATTTGATCAGTAGCTCATTAGTCGAAGTATGGAAATGTATTTTGAATGACGCATGTATAAACTTTTTTTGTCAGGTAGCACAATAATGACAAACTGGATGATGATGTGGTACCTTTAATGACAGCCCTAGAACTGCTGCAAATATTAACAGGCCCGCGGTGCGATAATACTGGGCAAGATAAGGCAGGGCATGAGAAGGCATTCTTGTGAAGAAGAAAATAGTGCACGTTCTTATAATTTCAAAAGCTATTGTTGTGTAACAAAGTGGCTACACGGGTTACAAGCCGTTGTGAAGGCCTCGTACGACGTAAGAAGTCACGCCAAAATCCGACAGTGCTGGATTTGACGTGACTGGTTGCAAGAACTGATTTGCGTAAAACAGGGTGAGTACACGGAGAGCATCGGCCCATACAACTCGTCTCATGTGACAAGTCACTCCTTGTAACGGAGAGCTTAACGGGTTGCAATGAACCGTATAAGTAAACTATCTAAAGGCTAAAACACACTATTTAGGATCGTCCGAAATGCCTCGTACTACGCTTTTGGGAAAAATTATTTTTTGCCCTTGTACCTGATCAACGACCTTATATCCCAGATCATTTAAGCGCATTCTCGCAAAATCATTGTGTCAACTCCTAATGGAACCAAAGTTTTCAGATTCAAAATTCTACACCGTCATTTCCGCACTGAAACCCATAAACAAGGACCGTATGCTTTCTGGACCGTTGAAATCAACGTCGACCATTTCCACAACCTGGCGTGTAAACATGTGTATAGCTTTGTGTCAGCGGACACCTGAACTGTGAGATGCAATTTCTTTTGTAAAATAGTATCAATCTACGAAGCTAGAAAACAGGCTGACAAGACTGCCAGAATCGGTTATCGTCAATTTATCAAATAAGAAGTGTTTCTGGCTTTGCACAGGTTACAAATTAAAATGACTTCACAGGTGATAATGTGTGAACAAGAAGAGAACTTCCATTTTTTAACATTTTCAAAAAAAAATGTCCAAGTTTGTTAAGGCCTAACAAAAATGTATGTAAGGTTCTGGTAGCCCGACCGACTCCACTGAAAAGGCCGAACACACACTCGCGCCAGCGCACGCGAAGCAAGCCTGTATTCGCTCATGGAAATCGACCTACACAAACAGTTTCAAGCCGCTATTCCCTAATGAACATTAATCGACCCTGGCTGGAAGATTTTGTCGAGAAAAGGGCAGTCGTGTGCCGTAATTTTGCAGTAAAGCCAACTCAAATAGAACATTTTATTTCAGCTTGCCTGGAGGGTTAACTTGCGGTAGGGAAACTGCCTACCTGCGTAGCCATGGTTTGCTGCTGAAACAGCATAGACTTGGTTGTTTCGTGATCATTATTATAATAATATTTCGCTGGGTTCCAGGTGTCCCTTTTCCGAGTTTCCAGGGCAACGGTCGTTCAAGTTACTTTTGTAGAGTGTGTTTATAATGTTCCAGATTCATAAATGTCACAAAAACGATGTAGGCCTACTTTACGCTTTTGCTGTAAAAGTAGCTGACTGACAATTCGGGAGAACTAAAAGGTGATAGGCCTAACAGATCTCTTTCTATTTTTGGCAGAAGTACTGAAATTTGTGTTTTGGGTGGTTAGGCCTATAGATTTTGGAAAAGAACCAGTGTCTTCAGTTAACGATGAATATTTCTAAGGTTGAGAGGACTGGTTTAAAACCACCAGTTGCCTTCTATGGGTGACTGCCTGTCTCAAGTCAGGAGTGAAATTTGTTTCTTCACATTGGTATTGGAAAAGAAATGTTGTTGCTTTGGCAAGTCTGAAATCTCTTTGCCGTCATTGTTGGGTTTGGAATTAATAATGAATATGGATCATGTGTTTCTGTACTATTTGAAAATTACTTCATTGGCTATGTTGTGCTGTGGGCTTTCTTCTCCGACTCATAGTTATAGTGGAGTACTATTAAACCATGACTTACTGTCTTAACTTTTATCTCGTTTGCTTTTAAAGCAGTTGCCATTGTTATTTACAAATCCAAATGCACAGTCTCACAAAAATACATTTGATTGTGATATCAAAGTCAATTGGAGCCACAGCAAATATTTTATATCATAATGGATGCTCTGAAATATTTGCAAAATATGAACTTTCGGTTTCAGATGTTATTACCCCACCCCATTTCGTCCCAAAACTATCCTCATTTACAAACCAATGGGTGTCGAATCCATAATTTTCAAAGTGGTAGCTAAGACCGTTGGTTATTCGCAATCGGACATTTTGATATATGTCCTAAATATATGTGTGATTAGTGTTAACAGAAGGTTAATTAGTCGAATGAATTAAAATATATAGTGAGGGTTTCAGTGAGAGCATTACCAAAAAATGTAAATACAACGCTTGAAATTACCTGTTGTTGGCGACGGTAGTGCACATAGGTCCGAAGGTACTGGGCGGAGGGTATATAATTAACAAATAATGATACGTAACATAAAACATACAGCTTAACACAAACATTGGCGGGGGGCGGGGGGGCGGGTAGAGGAAGCAAATGAATGCTTATGCAGCCTCTTCCATGGTAGAAATTTTACACTTGTCAGTACACTGAAACAATACACATATACAATGCTTCATTGGTTGTTGACGTACACGAATATCTACACGACCATGAAGTTTCACGAGAGAAAATACACGCACAGACACAGAGCAAGCGATGACGGGTTTCTAGCAGTTATTCCAACAATGTAATGCTAAGTATTTTTTAGCATGGAGAGGGAGGGGATATTATTCCAGATTTGAGCATGGAGAGGGAATGGGATATTATTCCAGATTTGAGCATGGAGAGGGAATGGGATATTATTCCAGATTTGAGCATTGAGAGGGAATGGGATATTTTTCCAGATTGGGGCAGCACGATACTTGATTCAAAATGTTTTGGTATTTGTATGACATCTAATGATATTGAAATTATAATACAACTGTTAATGAATATAAAGACGGTTCGTCTCTTTATAGTTACCAAGATAGTCAAAGTGCCATAAAAACCTATTTGCTTTTATTTTATTTATTTTTGTAATATACTTTTATTGTTTGTCTTTAAAACAAAGGCAGAAAGAGAGTCCGCAATAATGTTTATATTATGTTCCCTTCTACATGTATAGGACGTTCATCTTGTCTGTAATGGAGAGTTTGTGTGGAACAAATTGCATAATTTGATGGTCCTATCTATTTTGGTGTCGAGACTTGTCTAAATCACTCTTTTATAGCTTTTCTTTATGACTTTTAACCTCTTTCTCTCATACCTACACCATCACCACCCAATGATAATTGCCATCTCTTCTGAACACACGCACACACTGAATCCAGTCTCTCTGAAATGGATTTCAGTGCTGGCATATCTAACATTTTATTTACCGTATCAGCGTACTGGAACATATATATTTTCTTTACTCCATACAATTTAATTTTATTTTCATTTTTTTTTCTTTTCTGTAGTGTCTGTTCTAACATATTGGGACCCTCATCACCTTTGCCTCCTTTCACATAGAACTGTGAAAGACTATATGGAGGCAGAGGTGTATTATTTGTATAATTTACAGCACATTTTAAACAGCTGTCTTTCTGCAAACACATCCTCCCCAGCGCTACCACCTTCAAAACACAACTGTGAAACACTACAATGGTAAATCCAAAATCGTGGTTTCGACATATTTACAGCACATTAAAAAAGTAACAGATGTGTTTCTCCGAAGCCATGCATTTAAATGTATCAGCATTTTCGCCGATGAAATAAAATCCTAAGTTTCATCTAGAATTTAAGAATCAAAGTTCGGAATGCCAGTACAGCAGGCCCGATGTAAAAATTCCGCTTTTACCGCCTCTGTAATAAAGTATTTTCAATCCAAGTCCAAACGAGCCACATTACCTTTTGCAACCCTCCCCTCCCCCCCGACCAATTTCAAAATAATGCATTGGGTGAATAACATATATTTTAATGTTCACATTAAACAAAAACAAAAAATCATTTAAGTATGGGAAACTTGTCTGCTATGACATTTACCACTTGTAATGCAAGCAAAATTAATTCTTATCACGTGGTTTTCTTGAGGTTAAGGGCGTATGAACATAAAAAATCCCCCCCCCCCCAAAAAAAAGTAAAACGATGTCTGCAGGCAAATAAGTGTGAAAAATGGGAGGGGGGGAGAGTTCAACTTTCGTGTACGAACGTTCAGCTTCTCTGCAGAGACCACCTGTAGACCAAGGATGTATAATATCCTCAGAGCGATGCTCTTTCTCAAGACATTTCATAACGTTTGAAAAGGAAACACAAATGAATGTCCGGCACAGAGAATAAGGTCTCCGGATATAGTTAGCCATTTACGGCATGCTGGTCTTTCAATCTTTTAGACAAGATAAAAGATTGACAAAACTGCCAGGACGGTGTCAGGGAAAGTGAACGTATGTATTTCTCTTTATAAAGGATTTTCTGTTTAATCTTTAAAATAATAAAGAAAACAAACAGTATCTGTGACGAGAAAAGAAAGTTTGCTTCCAAGCAAATCTGTCTGCCTGCCTTAAAAAAATTTAAATGCTACACCCGGTGTCTGTGGTTTGTCCGGTGCACCTTCAACACAAACCTCTGAATTTAATTTGAGATGACACATCTACCTAAAATAACTTGGAAGCTACTCAACATTTAAACGTTTCAAGTGTCCCTATCAGCATAAATTAAAATTCTTCAACTTTTGTTTGTGTTTTATAGGATGCGTCTACAGCACACACTAATGAATTGAGATTGGACTGCCACCTTTTTTGAAGATATGGCTTTAAATTTATTGCCGGTCAAAAGCCAAACACCATCCTGGTGGTTGTTCTCTGTAGAGCGCTGTCAGTGTCAGCATGGACAGGTATCGTACTGTGAGACAATTTTCAAAGCTTGCAATACCAACTTATTTTCCCCAAGAGCCCTGTTGCCATGCTTATATATGACATCTATTATCACTTGTTATATATCTTATTGTTTTCCTCGTTATAGCCTTTCACATTATTTTGCTTTATTTTGTCTGTTGTGTTTGTTTATCCTTAGCACACGTGTCAACATGGACCGCCGCGGAGATCCATTTACCATGCATGCCGCTACACGCAATTTCCATTTCAACATAGATTGGATACAGAGGGGAATGTATTTTCTTCAGTCGTTAACCCGGAACATTCTGAATGTTTTCAAAGCATCTA
Organism: Hermodice carunculata; assembly: GCA_964020975.1. Classification (NCBI taxonomy): domain Eukaryota; kingdom Metazoa; phylum Annelida; class Polychaeta; order Eunicida; family Amphinomidae; genus Hermodice; species Hermodice carunculata. The sequence continues at coordinate 3,780,549 of OZ026614.1, read as the reverse complement.
CCGTCGGTATGCCCAAACGTTCAATAATTAGCAGTGTTATGTTGAAAAACTAACAATTATTCGAGAGCAACATCTACCCCCAGCCCCCCCCCCCCCCATCCTAGTCTAATTCATCAGGCCTTGCCAGGGTCTCCACCCAAGTGACATTTTCCGGTATCCAGATAATTATGTTTACCTTCACTAAAACGTTATGACACTATTTTCGTAAAAATATATATGTTCTAGTGATTTTCGGAATTTTAATGGTTTTTGGTTCATTTTTTGGTAAAATCTCAAAAAATCCTCGACACCACTCATCCAATTGGTTTGGAATCACATAAAGACACTAGTGGGGAATCCTACACATTATATGTTCAACAGATAGCCCTGAGGATGTTTTTTTCTATCTCTAACTCAGCTGACCTGTCAGTCAGCAAGATAATATGGGGCTCAGGGATCCACTGTCTACAATTCACATTTTAGAGGTCTCTAAAACAACTGGTCAGATTCACTTAAAGCTTGGTTGGAATGCATCTTGTGTAGGTCGTTACCTGACTTGTAAAAATGGTCACCCTCCACTAATTCTCAGCTGAGTTGAAGCGTCAGTCAGTTGAGCATATGAGGTGGGTGAGTAATCAGTCTGTCTGTCCAAAATTTACATTTTCGACTTCTCCAAAACTACAGGCTGGAGTCTTTTCAAACGTGGTGGAGATATAGCTTGGATGAGTCTAGCAAATCTGTGCAAATGGTTATGCAATAATAGGTTTGAAAAAAATTAATAAATTATTTTATAATTTTGTTCTGTAAAATCTGAATCTTCTATGAAACTGCTCAGCCAACGACTTCGATATTGCATTGAAATGCTTCTGGGCACTTGAGCAGGAAGACAGGATATGCACCATACATTGGTGACTATGACAGCATTCCCAAGCTCATGTGTGGTATATATTTTATCTAAGGCTAATCAGAAAGGGGGGGGGGGGGGCGTAGGAAAGAAATAATGCAGTCGATTCTGAAAAAAAAAAATATCCTTTTTTCCATGTTGGATAGACCCGAAAGCAGTGTGTGTAGAGTTAATCGTAATTGTATCCTCTTCTTGGTATGACCCAGTCCATAATAAGAGTTCAATTTGCAATGTTTATGTCGGGGCACTGTCCGTGATAAAAGTGAGTTATTTGCAATCTTTGTCAGGACACAGTCCATGATAAGAGTGAACAATTTGCAGTCTTTATGTTGGGAACCAGCCCATGATACGAGTGCGGAATTTGTAATCCTTATGTCAGGAATTAGTCTATTATGCGGGAGAGCAATTTGTAATCTTTATGTGAAGACATAGTCCTTAATAAGAGTGAGAAATTTGCAATTTATATGTCAGGACATAGTTAATTATAAGAGAAAATTAACTAGCAATCTTTATGTCAGACATGCCATGATAGGAGAAAGTAATCTTTATGTCTTAGAGGACACGCCCATGATAAGACTGAGCAGTCTGCAAGATTTGCCGGGGCATTATTCATGATAAAAGCGAGCAGTCTGCAATCGGTGATACGAGTGAACACTCTAAGACAAGAGGAGGTCAATGATAAGACTCAGCAGTCTGCAAGATTGGTCAGGACACAATGCATGATAAGAGTGAGCAGTCTGCTATCTTTTATGTGGTGGCTGCCCCTGATTTTAAGCTATTCTCCTCTGACAATGTTATTATCTTTCTTCGATATTGCAAAGCAATAATCTTTGTTGTGGCCACGATGCATGTGTCCGTTCAACCCTCCGCCCCCCCCCCCACCCGGCAATGATAATAACATGGAGATGCTGGTCATTGGGAGTGTGACTTGTAAAAGACGAGGGATGTTATTTTACATTTTCAAATAAAAGTCTGTATAGATCAAGTTTATGCTGTAGCTCGCCTAGGTGCAGCTTGTACACACAGATTTTTAGTTATTATGAGTCTGTGATAAGTTGAGGACCAGAAAAGTTTATACTGTGTTTTTCTGTCGGTCAAATAAAGTTTGAAAAGCAATTTTTCCATCATAACCACTTCAGTTATCAGCATATTTTGTGTGTGCAAACTCTTGAAGGTGTGCATGCAGTGACCTTGACCCTTTACCCGGGATAGAGTGTTCACCTCTTCGGGCCCTATTTTCTAACCTGTAACACCTAAAGTTACCAAATTTTGTGTGTTCACATACTTCATAATATTACATTTGATACACAGCCAGCATTCCACTGTGATCTTGACCTCTGAAACCCAACAAAGTGTTATAATTATCTGTCTTGGTAGGGCGCAGAATTTGCCTTGCAATACTTGGTCTTGTTTAGTGTAATACATAGAGTTTTCCGAACTGCCGATTGATCTATGCGATGTACACCGATCCCCCATCAACAGTTTGTACACTTTCAGTCAAAATACAATCCGTTTGACGTCGAGTTATATCGCAAAATGCAGGTCTTTGAAACGCAAGGCGTCATTGCTCGAACTAGTTTTCGCACTCGATGCAATGCGGCCTCTGGTTATCTCCTGTGATTGCCATGAAGCTATGCGCCAATCAGAAGCCTATCCTGCATCGAGTGCGAGATTTGTCAAGCAATGGCGCCTTGCGTACCACAGACCCTTGGGCGTACATGACTATACATTAAGGTGTGTGGCTTAAATGGCATCAACCCTTAAGGTTATTATTCACATATCCCTTGCTGTAAATAAGGTACAAGTGTCAGGTGTGTGTGTGTGGCTTATGTATTCAGACAACTGTTGACAAGTTGAAATTATTGTTCACACATAACTCTAGACATACATGACTGTATTGGTTACCAGCAAAGTGCCCGCTGTGTGCATATGGTTTACGTAACCTACAACTGTTGATAACTAGCGTCATTGCTCACACAGACCCCTTTACATACGTGTTTGCATAAAGGTACAAGCAAGTGTCAATTGCGTGTGATTTATATATTCGGACAAGTTAGTGTACAGAAGTTTCTATTGAAATTATTATTGACACAGGCATCTACTTTCATGTTCAACTGTTCCCAGTTTGCTTTGTAATTTCCAAGTATACCCTGTTTTAACGTTTGCGGTGTGAATTGTAAAATAAATTATTAAAAATTTCATAATTAAAAATAAAGTCGTTAAGTTCATGTTTTCTAAAGGACATGTGGCGGTATTCATTCAGCAATCTGAGTTCAAAAATTAACTTTGTCCCATTTAATTTTACGAACACGGATTGCTTTGTCAATAGGGCCTCTGATTGAATTACACGAAACTGCCAGATACAGGATACTGGCCATGGTACAGGGAAAATGGCGTTTTAGTTTTAAAAAAAGATCTATTCCATCAAATATAATTTGTGCAATTTTGTATTTTGGGTAGGTACATAGATGTTTTTAAGTGGGGGAAGGGGGGGGGGGGACCCGTACTGCAAGGTACGATAAAGAACCCTTAGGGTACTCCAAAGTATCTTTAAAGTACTCCAAAGAACTCTCTCTACAATCCCACCACTAACCCGAAGCCACACACACACACACACACACACACACACACACACACACACACACAAAACCGGGTACTTCAAAGGGCCTCAAGGTTTCCAAAATACCTAAAGGTTATCCAAAGAACCCTATGGTAAGGAAGACGAAACTGTAGCATAGGGCCGTTTGAGAGACCAAAAAAGGTACCTTATTAGTGACAAGCTTAAAAACCTTATTTGGTACCATGAAAAGCCATTTAACTCTTACAGTGTATGATCTGAACATAGTTCCAGGAGCCTGCATTGGTGTAAAATGGGTATTATTGCTTATTGTTTTCACCTATCAAAGTATACTTAATTCATATTTAATTTTGCAGTTGTTGATTTTTTTACATATTTATTTCATTTTAAGTTGACATCAACACACATTTGCTTAATATTCTAGCCTTAAAGGGCAACAAAATAGTAAAGTATGCCACTTGTCAGCCGTAAGAACAAAATTACTGATGACAACAACGTTGCTGCTCGGGCAAAAACGGGACTTGATTGTTTACTTGCACATGTGTGTTTCTCCAAGATAGGTCTCATTTACTTGTGAATGGTTGCAAAGGCTGAGGATCAAGTATGTGATCCCGAAGATCATCGCTGGGTTGCTTGCCATGGCTTCTGACGACGTCGTGAAATGCCGCTCGCTTTCATGGCGTATCTAGCCGTTGAGACGTCTTAACGTAGATAGCGGTGAAAGCCAGCTTGTTTTCACAGAAGAGGTCTGGAGAGACCTAAACATGCCAATCACCTTTGACAGGTGGCACTTCATTGAATATGCAGCACTCGGTACAAAGGCACACCTTGTTAAGGTGGATATTGTGCGTCATTTTGTTTGCCAAATTTTAACATTTGAGGAGGTTAAACCTGTAAATGTGCTAAGGCAAAGAAGTGTATAATTATGGTAAAACGTTGTGTTTATGGTACATCGCAGCAAAATGAGAGACACACAGAACTCCCAGAACACACAGGGATAATTTGGTCCTTTTTCGAAGCCCAAGGGGAGCTTGACCTCTGAAAATAGTGGATTACGACATGCAGAAGGTCACATCAACACCTCAATACCAGTGTGATCATCCGACAAATCTATAGATGATCAAAGGTAAATTTATTTGGTACAGTCTGTAACTTTCGTCAGACCATCTTTACATACTTTATATATGAATGGCTAAGTAAGTTTTAGTTTTGTCCTTTTACATGTTCCATTACATCCGATAATATAATGGCCAAATTGCCATGAATAAAACGTCTGTTTTGTGTTTCTGCCCTTTTTATATATGTCAGAAAGTAGAGCTGCCTTCAGCAAATATAATGTATTTCATATAATAGCCTCCAACCCAACATGCTAATAAGTGATCTGACATGTTACCAGCACTGAAGGATAAAGACAATGATAGCAATGCCCTATATACACAAAATCTACGAAACCCGAAGATGAACTTTGGTAAATCATTTCAGCCCAGGTCTCTTGTGGGCAATTGCAGCTCCTGTCAAATCGAAGATTCTAAAAGTTATTGGATACCTGAGCGGTTTTAAATGGTACCACGATTTTAATGAATCAACTCCAGCCACTTGCGTCAGTATCTTATGTGGTTTGAAGGTTAATTTCACTTGCAAAAGACTTTGGATTTTTGATGGCGAAGTAATCTTTCGCGAGATTTATACCCGGGTAAGGGTATAAATGTAAAGTACTTTATTGGGATAAACTTAAGCAAAGTACAACCTACGTTCATGATATTACATTCATAAATTGTAAGTAAGAAATTATAAAAAATAAATTAAAGGTACAGCCGAATATTAAAGTTATGAAAAGCAAGTGTCTCTGTTCCATGTGCAGCCAGACTGACATACAAGTTGATATAGACAGGAGACTATAAATGTATGTATATTAACATATGTACAGTTATTTAGCACCCCAAGACCTGGAACCACAGATAAAAAGCATCGTTAACAACATTTAATATTTGACATCTTCCCTTTTTGCATGGTTATAAGGATTACAAATGTATCACTGTCATTTAATCTATCAAACTGTTCATCTATGTTTACAATGCAGACAACAGGTCATGCCTGAGCTCAGAATATTTAGGTTAATGCAACAAGTGGTTTTCCTGATCATTAATAACACCTGATAGGCAAAAACGAATTTTGGGCCTTGTATATCTTCGAGTATCAATGGCAAGGGTGTGAGCGCTTACAGGCAGTTTAGTAAAATTTTGACTTTTTTTACATTTACCTTAACCAAATAGTGTTCCCCTGCCGAAATAAGTCTTGAATTTCCAATAAGAGCTAAATTATTGCATCTGATTTGAAAAGAGACCATTCATCTGATCTGAGCATTGGGTGTCATATGTGTGACACAGCTTTCTTTGTGGAAATGACAGGGTAAGCTCGGCCTAATTAACGCCAAGATTGTGCCAAGATTCCTGCATGCCCAAAGTGTAAAATATGTCTTTGATATGTTTGATCTAGCAGTATTGATGCTCCGAATAGTGTTGATTATGTTGTTATAGGCATTTGCTTGTCAATGAGTTTTCTTTTGTAATTTGCAGGTGCATCCAATATTTCACATACTTACATACCGTTTCTATCAGAAGTGGATAGATTCCATCTTCAGTTTCAACTGCCGAATGTGTATGTTTTCCGTGTACACTAAGAACATACTTACATAATTTCACATAGGTTGTTTCTGTGGCAACTTTTTCACACAAATGATAACAATTATTTCAGGTAAGTCCCTTCAGTAAAAGGGACCCCATGCTCCGCACTCATAAGAAAGTATCGGGCTAATTAAAGGGTTAATTAATTTCATTAATGTTACATAATTATTTACTGGGTAATGTGGTAATTTGAATAAAGCTTTGTTGGGCTAGCCTGTTTATTTATAGCAGTATGAAAGTACCAGTCGTATAGAACACAAAAACCCTTAGAGGCTGTTTTGTTTGACAATTTCTAGCATATTGTTCTCATATATGAATGAGCATTTATCCTTTAGATGACCTGGCTTACTTAAACTGATAATCTTGGCTTTAGCTAATTTACTGAAAGCTTCCAGGTATAACAATAATTCTTATTTGGTGTAACTTGTCCTTTTTCTGACTAAGACATAAAAGCTAAACCCTCTGCACACATTAGATAATAATACAATGTAACAGAGTAACAATTTGCCCCAAATATTTCTGGACAGTCACATACATACAAATTGAAAAGAGTCAGGATGAGTAACCAACCTTGTTTCACCCCAATATTTGGGAAAAGGGGTGACTAAATCCCATATGAGTCTAAGAATATTAGTTTACATCTTTGTATGTTGAAGCAAAGACTGATAGTAGATTTTCCTGATACACCATTTACCAGCAACTTATATATTAAGGCTTGCCGTCACAGAGAACCAATGGCACGATTAAAATCAACGAACTTGCATATTGTCTTTGTGTCTTTTTGTCCGGAACTAATTCTTGGTAGCCATTACCTTATTCCGCAGTCCAAACACTTTTCTTTCCATAAGCATATAAATATAAATACTTCTTTGAACCAGCATTCAAATATTTTTCTATTGCTGTTTCCAACGTTAAAATAGGATCTGCAGTTCTCCTTTTCTTCTACAAACCAATTTGTGGTACTTTGATAGAATTGGTTATCTCAAAATGTGTATATAACCTGGAATTAAAAACTGTACAGAATGATCTTGGCAAGTAGTTGTACAGGCCTATTCCTCGGTAATGTTCTGGTTTATGAGGGTCACCTTTTTGTCAATCTTTGTCAGGATACTTTTCTCCATGCATCAGCAAATGATCTCTGTGAAAACACCTTGTTGAACACTTTTGTAAGGCAAGGAATGTTAGTGTCTCTCCAGCACTTTTAAACGCCTCATTATAAGTTCCATCAGTACTTGGAGCCTTTGTTCTTTAACCCTAAGATTGCATTTTATATCTCTTTATCTGTGACACTAAATTTAGTTAATTTACAACTTTATCTGTGTTTTGTTGTTTTGGAATTACGAAGATCACAATGCCAGAAAGCATTTTTACTGTTGAATAGCTTGGAAGTCAGCCCAGGAGGATGTGTCAATAGAGGTATTGTTTTGTTTGGGAGCTGATCATAAACTTCCCAAAAACCGAATGGATTACTCTCTTCCAGATTCTCAAATCGATTTATAAGAGATGCCTGGTTGAGACGCTTGTTTAAGTTTAACAGCTTTTCGTATTGTTTACACTTAGATCTGAATGAAGTCAAAAGTTGAATGTCAAAGGGTTGTGCATTTAGAAGGAATTGGAGTTGAATATGGAAGCCGACCCCACCAAATTATCTTTCATCCTTCTTTAAGACATCTACAAATGACACTTCCATAAATATCGCGGAAGAGGCGATTACCTGTGAAAACGTGTCAAACATCTGGGTATCTACATCGACCAAACACCGAACTTCCATCGTCACACGAAACTCTTATGCAAGAAAGCTGGCGCTCGCCTTAAAGTTCCACAAAGACTATCCAGGTAGCCAGATAAAATATCAAGAAGGTCAAACTTTAGATCCTTCCTATTTTTCCACTTTAAGTATAGCTCCTTTGTATAGTTTTGTTGTGGAGTTTGATCTATTGACATAATGGAGAAAAAAATTCACTGCAGAGGTCTTAAATTTATGTACAATGACTTCAGAAGCAAATACCCTGCTTCATTCAAGACAGCGGGTCTTTTAACTTTGGAACATTCCAGGAAAAAGCCATTAATCTAGAAGTTTATGAGCCGACATAGAACTAATCTCCTCCATCTATATGGGGTCTTTTCCACTTGTGAATCATAATTTTCTGCATAATCTAAGGAATAAAGCTAACTTGATTTGAAACCATGTCAGAACTAAAACCTATGGACTTAACTGTTTAAGGACTACGGTGCTACGCTGTTGAATTCGCTTCCAGCTACCTCAAATGAATGGCATGATAAATAAATAAATTTAATACCACGATCAGTCCATGAACTGAACCGGACTGTAATTGCATTATATGCAAAGACTAAATCGTACTTTTAGTCCCTTTTCATTCTCATTACAGCCAATGCACATTTTTACTGTCGTAATTTTTGTATCTTTTCTTGTAATTTTTACCATGTAACCTTTGGCCAATTCTTGATATAAACCATCGGTGATATTAGCCTATGGCTACAGTTTTGTTTTATCAACCCTAAGTCAAAATAAATGTATCGTACTGTATTTATGGGAAAATTTCAACACACGACATATTTGAGTTGTATGAAAGCCAACGAGTTACTCACCTCCAAAATTAAAGAATTCCTATCCATTTCTTTATTATCATGCTAGCTTTAAACAAAGGATAAATTAAAGACATGTATGGTGTTTTACGAAGATAAGAGAGGGGGGATCCAAATATGGTTGACCTCTGTGACTCTGGCATTCTGGAGGGGGGGAGGGGGGGGGGGTCCAGGGAAGCTATTGACCACTGTCACTGGAGATCCTGGTGGTTCGAAGAAAGATAAACTGTAAGAGAATAGGAAACAATTAAATCTTTTGATATCTGTACATCATCAAACACATGGGGAAAAAAGGAATGGATCCGGGGTATTTCTTACATAAATGGTGCATTGGTTAAGGTACGGGGGCAAACTGAGTACGTTCAATTTACAGCCATAAAAATAAAATAAGATTTTTAAATTTGTTTGTCTGGGGAGCCTTCGGAGTCTGGAAAGTGGGGATTAACTAACGGAAAAAAAAAAAGAAGTTGATTGGCTTTGTTGAGAAGGGAAGGGGCGGGGAGGCTCTCAGGTCTTTCCCTCAAAAATATATCGAAATGTATGGTGCAAAATAATGGATTTTGAGCCATTATGAGCGTACAATACAGTAATTACCACTCCACTTAAAAAGTCGGACTAAAGGTTTTTATACAAATGAAAAGATAGTGGAGGAGTCCGCCATAAGTCTGACCCGTTTCTGTGATGGACAAATGTGGTAATAATAATATTTGTACTTGCAATTACCAAATTTGCTGGCTGAAGGCCCGACCGTTCCGTTCCAAAACATTAATGAAACGGGTTTTCTCTTTATATATTCTGTGTGTGATGGATATGTGTAGCACATGAGCATATTTGTCACATGATTTTAAAAAATGACAGCTTGAAACAGCCCATAGAAAACTATGAAAACACAAGTGTTTAATTGCGACTCATACCTACCGTGTGCAAGTGCAAACTGCATCAGTAATCTTGTTTGCATTAACTTTTAACTGCAGCTTCCCAGAAAATACTTTTTTTTTTCTTTTTGCATATTCTGTGGCCGTGGGCTAATACTGCGCATTGTCCACTAGAGCATTGACAGGTACCCGAAGTCGGGCAGTTCATTTACCCGGCTACCCGTTAGGCATTACCCAAGAGACACACACCCACACACACACACACACACACACACACACACATATATATATATATATATATATATACAGACAGATGGACACGAACACAAAAAAACGCGAAACAACGAGCAATGCAAGATATTGTTAAAAATCATATTAATTATGAAACTCTGTTTTAAATAATTGTCGATTATTCTTCAAATCTCTCTCAATCCGCTTCCTTCAGACGCTGTGAGTGGTTGAAGATCGCACACACAAGGACATTGGTATCTTGTTGATTTCGAAAATTCTATTAATCGCTGTGGAGCTGTAGCAATTTTTCTTGCAACATGACGATCCACTACATTTTAAAGTACTTTGGCAAATTTTGCACTTCACTTGATCCTCTTCGCCCACGAAATATTCCGAAACGTCTGTGCTCTGTTGTTTGAGTCTGGCAGAGACCCAGAGCCTCATTCTGGATCGAGTTTTGCCGGGAAAGTTTTACCACATGGACGATCACGTGTTCTTGCTGGAAACTTCTTTGTTTTTCTCTTTTGTCCCTCTGCCTTTCTTCCTATTTCAAGCAAATACCCGAGAGAATTACTCGAGTCCCGTTTTTACCTGCTAGCTAAATAAAAGACATGTCATATTTACTGACAAAAATAGAAGTTAATAAAATCTCTGGAAGAGCAAGAAAAATGGACATTGGTGTTCCTGACACAAATAACACTTTTGGATTGTGAAATTTTCTTGATAATTCTGAATGTGATAATTTTCGACATAATTTGCCATACCTTGTAAAGTGCAATATATAACATTTCGCGAATTACATGAGGCAAATTATTAATGGTGTCCTTATCCTACGAACATATCATTCTGAGTTCTAGTTAAGGTCTTGACTTTTGGCTGGGGTTTGGGTTGGAGTCACCTCCCACCCCCGCCCCCAAAATTATATATAAATAATATATATATATATATATATATATATCTATATATATATATGTATGTATATATATGACCGACGTAGCATTCAAACTCCCTGTCACAACACCAGGTCTTCAGAGTTACAATCCTTGACACGTGTTAAAACGTAGGGCAGTGTTCAGAAAGCGAAGTTTGACAGCAATTGTATATCTGCAGCCTCATTCTAATATCTGCTTTGGAATTGTTTGTGAGGCGGCACATGTGGTAGTCATTTTGCTGCTGTGGCTCGCTGGATTGCATGGGATATCGGCCAACTTGCAACACCCACTAAGGTGGAAGCTGTGAAGCTAGTGCGCATTGAGACTGGCAACTTTGCATCGCAATTACCCATTTAATTTTTTCACAAGTACATTAAACCTATATATTTTCTGATCACTACATATCCATAGATTTATATGCATAGAGTTTTTTTGCAGGATACGAATTTTTTGAGATTTTATAGCATTATTTCTGACATGGTAGGATTTTCACATTTTTCACGCAGAAGTCACATAAAATTGTTTTTTTCCAGTTGAAATCATAATAAATTTAAAATATATATCCATGTCTAGGATCGAATTCAATGGTTAGTCCTGAAATAGCATAAATAAAAAGTTATAAAATTTTTAATTTAGTTCTGACAGGTTGTTCATTTTCTTCTATAAATTGCTCCAAAAGTCACGGAAGGGGTTGTCAGAAAAAAAAATCCTGGGAACCGTTCCTGGATATATTTTTCTTTTAATGTCCATTGATTTTAATGTGATAGGGCAATTTGTACGTTTGTGAGGCGAGACACAAATTGCAGAGGTTGAGCAAAAAACAGTTCCGAGAAAATCGCATTGAAAGAAAAAGTTGCCAATTCTTGCGCATTTATGGCTGTAATATGACACATACTAATTTCTTCTGTCCTGTGCTTTAATTATTGTGTGAAATAAACTTGCAGCTTTACCTCTGTGATGTTGTCATTAAACAAAAGTATATTTTGTGGCTTAAATCTCGACTTTTTTAACTTGAGAACACCACACTTGGCTTGTTTGGGTGTGGGTTCACATGTGGCGTTCCATATTTGGGGACCAGTAAGTGGATTGTGCTAATTTGTTTTTACATCAATAGAGAATTTCAAAGTAATCAGAACAATGGTAGTGATTAGTCTGAACTGGCCCATTCTTAGCTCCACGGCTAATGGTTTCCTGTGAGTGACCCTTGTCAATAGCTCAATTGGTTTCCAGCAGTCATGGACTAATGATTGTGCAAACAATGACATGGTTCATTATCATGCCCATGCAAACAGAGCCATGTGTCCGTCACTGTTTAAACTTTTCATTGTAAACAAAAGTCTAGAGATCAATAATCTCATATAAATTTTATGTTCACACATCTGAGTTTTTGGGAGCATGTAGTTTAAGTATCAGACTATCCAAAAATATGAAAAAGTGATTAGAGGTTATCTGAAGGTGCAGCTTCAGACCTACCACCTTAACGGTGCAGCTCGCTTGCCGTATCAATGGTAAATTCTTTTCGGTCCTAGTGTCCGTGCTACGCAGGTCCTTGGTTGGACCGACTTTTCTTTCTTGACATAAGGAGCGCTCGCTCGGTCTGTCTTAAAAACCCAGACAGGACCGTTTTTGTGGTAATTGAAGACGGAAGAACATGACTTGAAGCGTGGTATGGTATGTTATATGGTCTTTTTCAGTGGTCAATAGTCATAATATATGTACAAATATAATATAACAAACATAAAATGCCTTACATTGATGTCACACGGTAAAATATAGCTCACAGAGTACGTTATCCTAATATACTTGCATGAATAGTACGGGAGTAAAGATCCTTGACGGGAGAAAGAAGCCATGACCTGATTCACATATTTTCACACGAAATAAAATATTATAGTAAAATGAACAATATTTCTTCCCATGATTCAATCATAGTCATCACAGATAAACCCCTTACGAGCGTTACAAAGTGACAGAAAAGGCATGTGGGAACATATAAAAACGTGGAATGCGGTCACGTATTCAGCAGCCGCAAACCTGATGCCATGCACTTTGATTAGAAAGCTGCTTAATTGGCCCATTCACAGTTGAAAGTAACATGTGGACCAATTGAGCTACAGAACAGGGCATATTACATACGGGGAAAATGTTGCTTAAATATTACATTTTGGACGTTTACTTACCTTGGGTAGTCCGAACGCCGTCGATGTTTCTCCTTTCAACCAAGACAAAGTAACAGTTGAGCTCTTCACAAAAGGTCCTGGATGCTAACTCCGCACAACCAGTGTTGACATGTTCACGCTGCACATGAAAACCGCGCTGTTTTCACTGACATATCGTATCAGAAATATCGACCACAGACACCTTCTTCATTAACCCATTTGTTTTATATAATAAAGCACTATGTGTACTGAATGAATGTTACTGAACGCTTTCATGAGTAAGGGGGTACTTGATAAATCGTTTCTTTGCCACTTGCGAACCAACATTGTGCAAAAATAACATGTGTCTCAAGGATCTGACCAGTCTTGTCTGGAACATTTCTCGCGGAATCAGAAAAAACGTGTGGGGCGGTTCTTACCTGACACGTGGAGCAGCAGGCGCTTGGCACAATGGGCTCTGGTAAAGTCCACTATGCTGCACTGCTCGGTAATATTAATTTCCATAACAGGAACTAATAGCAATAATCAAAATTATTGATCTTCTTGGAAAAAACTCCAGAATGGTCCCTTCCCGAGACACCTCTGGCACATGTTCCAATAATGGTAGATGATGTTTAATTAGTGTTTGTAGCTTAAAATGTGAACGTACATTGACGCCCTCTCTAATAACACAAAATACAAAAATTAAAACAAGTACAAGAAAAAAAAATCCACAACAGACACACACACAGACACACACACGCGCATTCATACACAAAACGGCCTGACAGGTTAAATCTGTCAGGTTTACGTTTCGGCCCTCAGTGGCCTAACATAAGAGGACCACCACATATGACTTTCAAAAGAAATATTTCTATTGCAATTAGAATGCATATATGATAACAAGACCAAAACCTTTTGTACTGTTCCAGGTTGCACAGGTATTGACATAGCAAAGGTAGTCATAAATACAGTTGAAAATTCTAAGCAAACATCCGTTTTGCATTATATGCGCGAATTGCTTTCGGTATGCTTACTCATATTATAAGGGGATTGTAGAGTTGCAAATAATCAAAATTTTGCTAAATAAACAGCTGAAACCTTGTTAATTTATGATAGCAATTGTTAACCTTTAGATATTTTTGATAAACAGCTCAAATGATGACGCGTTCTGTGAAGTGCCATTGTAGAACCATATTATCAATATTGTGAAAAAAAAACAACGTAGCCTGCACTCTATGCCGATAATGTATGACTGTGGGATGCCAAGCTGCTGGGAAATCAGCAATGGGTAGACACTTTACATTATGAATGTAACTAAAGAGGCAAGTCAACACTTATTTGAGCATATTCTACATTTATAGGATTTCAAGTTGTGCGTCGCGTCGTCAGGATAATTACATCTGGGGTAATAATATTAGTACACTAAAGTAGTGTAATGGGAGATTCATGTTGCCTAACCCTTTCGTTTTGGACTGAGTCAACAACTTTCCTCGGCTCGGTTTGGGCACAGTGGCATGCCGAGGAAAGCTGTTGATCTGGAGTACTATACTCCATGTAACTTCCGGCATGTTGGTATTTGAATGAAAGGTATTTTGCAAGGGATTCGGACCTAGCATATCATTATAATTCGGATCGGTTTTTGTTAAGTATACTGAACCCCAATGAAAAGTATCCACATAAAAAAATTAACACATTAATTTTGTAAGTTACTAAGTACTGTGTGTGCATATATGCATGGTTTGGAGCCTACATCAGGGTCATTCAGGACAACTTTTTAACTTTTGCTGGGTTGTTACATAATGCATGTGACTTTTGTGCACCGAATATGGCTTCTGACCACCACTCCTATTGGATGGCTAAAATGACCTGATGTTTTCAGTGGCTTTAAAAAGGGATGTTCAGCCAAGAAAAAAGCCAGTGGTCTCAGGTGTGTTGAGGCGATCATGCCGCGTCTGAGCCAAGGTCAAAGACACCATGCTTTGGGGCTTGCAGAGGGTGGAGTCCCAATCACTCAAATCGCACAAAGAATGGGGTGTACTCGGCGCACCATCCAACGACTAATTGAACGGCAACAAGAAACTGGATCCGTAGATGATCGGCCTAGGCCTGGCCGAGAAAGAGTGACAACACCTGGCCAAGACCGTCACATCCGGCTGATGCACCTGCGAGACCGTTTCCGTACAGCAGCCCAAACAGGCCGTGAGACTCAAGGGGTGAATCACCGTCCTGTCAGTAGTTCTACTGTGGAGAGGCGACTGAGGAGCAGTGGCCTAACAGCCAGAAGACCTTACAGGGGTAACCTGCTGACCCAACCCAGAAGAGAAAGACGACTGCAGTGGTGTAGAGCACACTCCAGGTGGACTCGCCAGCAGTGGAATACCGTCCTTTTTACTGACGAGTCCCGTTTTTGTGTCAGCAGAGCAGATGGCAGAGAACGTGTGTGGCGCCGGACTGGGGAGAGATATGCAGATGCCTGTGTCCGTCAGGCAGATCGATGGGGTGGACCCTCTGTCATGGTGTGGGCAGGCATCAGCAACCGCTACCGGACACCCCTAGTGGTCATTCAAGGGATCCTCAATGCTAGGCGGTACATTGATGAGGTGCTGGAGCCGCACATGGTCCCATTTATGGAGCAGCATCAAGATCTGGCGATCTTTCAGCAGGACAATGCACGTGCACACTCTGCAAGATTAACAATGAACTTTCTCAATGAGAACAACATCAATGTCATGGAATGGCCAGCGTTCTCACCCGATCTGAGCCCTATTGAACATTTGTGGGATCAGTTAGGCCAAGGTATTCAACGGAGGACACCTAGGCCTACTACCCGAAACCAGCTGATCCAAGCTCTGCAGGAAGAATGGAATAATGTTCCCCAACACAGAATTCAAACCCTGGTCAGCAGTATGCGCCGCAGATGTATAGCATGTGTTGATGCTCGAGGTGGCCACATCCCATATTGAACAGAAAAATTTGTGTGACTTTCAATTAGGGCAGTTAATGACATTTTTTGCCTGTAAGTGACGTTAATGTCGGTAGAGCGTGACATTATTTTTACGCCAGAAAAGTGAATGCTTTGTTAAGTTCTAAGCACGTCTAGGTATGAAATGTTTCAAGTATAAACAATAAAATACTTCAAAATTGGCATGTGCATACTTTTCATTGGGGTTCAGTATAGTTTGGCTTGAGTTTTGTCGGGGCATATGTTTTGGATGTAATAAATTCTGAGTCTGTAAATAATCGGGATGCAAAATATTTAGTTTGCTACGATAAACTTCTTTGTGCGACCATTAATTTAACAACGCATAGTTAAGCTTCATTCTCAATGATGTTTACACTGTTGTCCAACATTCTGACCTGTGAAAGGTTAAATACACGTAGTGTTTCAATTGATGGCTCACACATATGGCAATTTTTAACTTTCAACATGGAAACCTTCTCTGGTGCATGGTGTGTCGAAGGCAGCCCCTCTTTGTGCCACACGCATTCATTCAGTGCTAGAATGGCTTTGTCACAAACTCAGGCTTGGTCAATGACTGTGGTGTGGCAACATCCATTCAAGAAGCAAAGAATGCACCATCAGCGGAAGGGGAGTACCACAAGCGCATATTTTGCGAAGAGGAATGTCTGTGTTGAGAGCTCTTGTGGAACGAAAATCCAGACTTCCGCATATCCGTCATATTTCCACATTGGAGCACTAATATCACTTCTATATTTAAGTATGGTAGAAGATGTGGGATTGGTGTGAAGAACGAGTAGTTGCGATGGAGCGCCAGACTCCCCAGAAAGGTACCATCAGCATGAAGTGTAGGGCTATGGCTGGGTGCTGAATACACAATTGACTGCCCCAGTAGATTTGTTTGTGAAAAGACTGGGGCCTGGGTTCTTGATATTTCCACTATAGGAATAAAATGATGGGTTGGAGTACCACTTTGAAGTCTATGAAAGATTGGAAAGGTTGGATGCTACAATGATAGGTCAAGTAACTTACTGAGCTTTCTTGGAGTCAGAGAAGAAATCTGGTCTACTTAATTTCAAAACTGTGCTCATTTTAGGCATTATGCCAAATAAGACCAAATTAAAGTAAAAGCAAACTCTCCCACAGATCACAAATTTTTAAAAGCAAAACATTTCGTGGAAGAACCCAACCATGGAAAAGACAACACAATTTGGATAACATTTCTAGTTTTAATGATCCAGACTTGTGGGTATGATAAGCATGTGTTGCTGGCGATAACTTTAGGGTTATATTATGGTCGCTTCGGCATAGTTGTTAATTTATCATTTATGTTTTATAGAGTTTTCACAAAAAATAACGATCTTTACAATAGTATTAAAGTAATAAGGTTTTCAACTTTCTTGGACATATGGGAATTACATTTTATACTTTAAACAATTCTAATAATGTGTTTTTTTCAAATAGATTTCACACATATGACACTGAATCGATCACTTGTACAAAAAATTAATGGTGTATGCATGGTTTCGAATTCTGTTCGGAGTAACAAAGTATTCTCATTTAATATCAAAATTATCGAGTTATAGAGTCATGTTTCATATGAAATCATTTCCTAAAAAGTGACTTTACATGCGTACAGAAAATGCCAAGTTTTATATATGTATTTGTAACCGCAAAGCAAAAGGGTAAGTTAAACAAGAGTTCCAACGTTAACCTCACTTGAATACTACCTCAATTCGGGGTCCTCAAAGGTACAGACTCAACGATGTTGACTTGGCCTATATTCAATGAGTTGTAGATCTGCCCACGTCACTTATCGGCAACTCTAAGGCATTACGCAATACGTGTACACAGTCAGGCCTATAACCTGTGGTGGCGATCCTACCTGTAATATATGACATTAGGTATTCGGCCTAGATTTGGCACCATTGTAACTCAAATAAACTAACCAGCGATTTTTATGGATATCATATCCAGGAATACCCAGCAGGATTTGCAAGCCAGGAACCCAGCGTCTCAATGCTGGTGTTTGGCCGTCACATATTTTGCAATTTAAACCACTGTGTCCTATAAGCTCCCTGGAAGAGTGTTATACTGGAGATCCTACAAAAGGCTGTATCGATTGGATGTTGTTGATAGGGAAAATTTTTGTTTTTATATAAAATTTATCCAAATTTGCCTTTTAACTGGGTACATTTGCTGTCACTAATTTAGTCTCAATCTTTATTGTTGGCTCAGCGATCTATATGTGTAAAATACTGCACAAGATAAAAATGAAGAATTAGAGAGAAAGGCATTCATTGATATCTGCTATCTGTATTATAGTTTGTAACCACGGAGCGTATATAAATTTGACCTCAATCTGCATTTTCAATAACTGAATTTCACGCTGTGGACAAACCATATGAAAGGTTGATGTAATGACAATGATACTGGATTCCCCCCTCAACCCTGTTAACAACACCTGGTGACACAGTCATTTTATCTGAATAGAACTGTTTATTTGCCTTCCATTTATATTTGATGGCATAAAGTAAATGGTCATCGAAGGTACAGAAAATAAGTACCAAGGGAAAGTTATAGATATGAACATGATGACAACATAATGGTGGGATGATATTTCACCTGTAATGGCATCGCTTTTACATATTTCTAGATGCAAGTCATATAAAGTAGTGACAATTAAGGTTTCGTCACATGCTCTTAACTTGCATAAATTGCTATCATGGAAAAAACTTCATTATTTGCCTACTGGCATACACCGTTACTGTTTTTTGATTGTTTCCTGATTATCCAAAGGAATCCGTTTTGCAATTGTTCCAAAGGTCCAAAGACTGAGTCTGTAAATACAATTGGAAAGGTGAATTTAATTGCTATAGAGCGGGGAACATTATATTTTCTACCGGACACTAGTGACATATTCATTCCAACAGTAGCACGCCGTGCAAATTCAAACAAATTCTAGATCAAACACGAGGATTCAGAAGTTACACGAGGATTCAGAAGTTACGTTGTTCTCAAATTAAAATACCCGTGTATGTAGTTCATATAAATGCTTTGGAAGCTACAATGACTATTAGTGCTGCCTTGTTAAATTGAGATCAGTGTGCTGACATTATAGGGCATAACTATATTGTGCGTGGTACCCACACAATGAAAAGTTTGGGGGGTGCTTCTTTTAGGGGGCGTGCTACAACTAAAACTAATACAGCATTATATGAGGTAAGTAGAGCTGACACAAAAACGTAAGCAGTCAGCCGCTGGGTATCTTGGCGGGCCCTTGCAGACCCGCTGCACACAGTATTGGTGTGGGCCAGTTAGGTTTCGCCGAAATGCTCACGTGCCTGCCATCATCACTTCGTCATAATATATGCAAGTGTCAAGAGCGTTTTTATCTAACTTATTCAATACCAGTCCCGGATTTTACCTAGATTTAAGACGACATTTTCATATGAAAATTCTTTATGAAAAGAGCTTTTGTTCAAGTACCAACATCCCTATAGTCTCAAGTCAGTGGCTCTGGCACTGTCTGTCAAGTCATCCTGCAATATGATTTGCAAGGCAGTGCCAGAACCACTGACCCAGGCCTGTGACCATAGTACGGATTGAGTTAAGGTCCTGAAATGGTCCTGTTCGAAGCTAACCAAATATAAAAAGTGTATCGACATATAACGTTTTCGCATTGAACGCTGTGAGAATTGTCATACATTTATTCTGCTCCTATTTCATGAAGAAAGATATAGGCCTCCATTAAACAGCTTTTTGCGGCACACTCTGTGCCCCAAATGCGCGAAACCTGTTGACTCAGACCCAAGTCGGTTATCATCGTTGTAATTCTAATGATGTAACTCTGCCTGACCTGGTCAGTGGGCATTTGTCACAAAAAGTGTTTCAGAGCAGTCGTCTCTTTAAGACCTCTTCGAGACACATTTTCTGTTTATATTTCTTTGGTCATATTTATCCAACATTCAAGCGCCACACTGACAAACTGTTGTTTTTTTACAGTGTTATGTACTGGTTGTCACACACTATGAACAATTATATGGGTCATTCAATGTACCTTTACGCAGGTTAATGTATTCAAACGTTCTCATTTTACTGGACATTTGAAGAGTGATGACAGGGGCAATAATTAGGGGTTTAACTACTTCTGGGGAGGATTGGACGTTCAACTAAGCCCGCACCATGAAGGCTTGGCAGGTTTAGTCCATGCCCTCCTTCGTCTGGCATGGACGGCTACTGCATACCTTGATTGCTATTCCTTTTAGCTTACCTTTGTAAACTGTATACATGTACTTGGGTTCCTGTACAGTCCAACTGTCAGGACATTTGCTTACTTATATGCGCCTGCAGTGTTCTAGATGTAGTTGGGTCCCGGCTGCCGGCGTCTTCTGTGCGGCTGGGCGACTGGTGAGAGTGGCGATCGACTAATTGGGGCTCTCCCTGCCGCGGTCGCGGCCCTGTTGGCCCCGGCGGCGGGGATCCAATAGTTAATTGGGGGCCCTCATTTGTGAACGGGCTGTGGACCCATAGCCGTGGGTGGAGTGGTTGCTGTCGGGTGCCCCCTACTCTTGTCGGCGTTGTGGTTGCCGCGGTGGAGTGGCTGTAGAGAGTGGCGACCAAGTGGTCGGGGCTCTCACAGTCATTCTGCCGCGGTCGCTGCCCTTCCGATCCGGGTGGTGGGGGCCTGACAGTTTCCCCTGTGAAACACTGATTCTCATTCATCTTGATGTATTTATTTTACTGGTACCAATATTGTCATGAATTTTGATGTATTTTATTTCTCCTATCTAGGAGGTTGAATAAATTATTATTATAGCCTAGGTAGCTTTTCAGTCAATTTGCAGGATGGATGACGGTAGGTCAAAAATCGATTTCTGTCTTGTCGGTCGTGCAATTGCAGACAGATTTTCCGTATTTTTTTTTTTTTTTTTTACACTGAATGGCTATCGTCCTTTCAGTCTTGGTGTTAGACTGCGGTAGGTTTGTTCAACAGGTCATCCTCAATTACTTTCAGAATTTTAAACATACTTTAACCAGCGAATTATCCACAGAACGCGGCGCAACTTTTTCATTTGGTCAGTGCACCATAAGACAAGATTCAGCATTTCCATGTCTTCAGAGTGCCACGCACAATCAGCTGTTCAGCACATAGTTCCCCGAGTGTCCCATTAACCAATAGTCTCTTTCAAATTAGAAACTTTTTTGAAGAACAGCTTGTAATTATTTATACGTTAAGCATTTAACGTGTTGCCGCTAGCGGTGAATGGATTAGGGTTAAGGCAGGTTAAACACGGAAGGCACTTTTTGTAACTGCTGTGGATAGAATGAAAGCAATTTTAATGTAAACAGTTGTAGAGTGTATATTTCTGAAAAGGTGAAAGATTAAAAATGTCCAAAATTATAATTTTGATTAATAAGGATTATAATGTGTGCCATCTGAGGTTATTGTTAAATAAATATTAACACCATTAGTAAACAGGTCAAATTTCAGACCTGTGCGCACACTTTTTTTTAAAAACAAATTTCACAAACATTTTTCGCAGATATGATGCATATTAGTGCAACTAAAAGACGTATCAGAGTTTTTTTTCCATTTTTTGCATTCACACAATGGAATGCACACAAAATGTGGCAGTCTCGAAATGGCTTTCTCGTTATTTCCCAAAACAAACATTGATGAAAAAAATCCAGGACACCTTATTTGAGGCACTAAGGCACATATGGATTCTGTGCAAATACAGTAAAATATGGTTGTATTACGTAAAGAGTTGTTTTCATATTTGTGTTGGCGTTTGACATTTGAATTTTTTTGCGAAAAAACAGAATGTCTATTTACCAATTCGATGACAAGGTTGAAATTGAAGTCGGATTCAAACTCTTTTGGTACGCGCATTTAAAAAAAAAAAACAACACTTTTTACGTTTTCATAAATATTTTTCACTATACGAACTTGGATTGGTAACAGTTACTCAAATATTGGCTATATGTGTTACATGTTCTTAAGAACGCGCAGGAATGTGGTATCCAAATACCAGTATCCAGAAGAAACGACTGGTGCTGGTAGGTTCCATTTGTGTATTCTTGGACGTCTTACTTTAGCAGTTGAACCTATGTATTTATATCCTCAGATATGACTATCAAGGAGAGAGACTAGAAAATATAAAATTACAAACTATTGCAACAATAGCAGGGATATGTTGAAACTACCCTTACAATAAGATTTTCAAGATCTTTTCAAAACGAAACTGTCAGAGGACTGCAGCATAACTCAAGATGCAGCCCTATCCCCCTCTTCATATTACACTGAGGCTACACTGCAGAAGGGAACCTCAAAAGCAGACCATCACCCTCAACGAGACAAGGTAGACACTATACTCAATCCTAGTGCAGTGGCTTAATACAGCATGAAAGTTCTCTTACATGCAAACCAATCACCAACCAAATTAAATCGAATATTGGTGATGTCAGCGGATGAGCCAAACAAAATACTGGTATATGTAATTATATTGAAAGCACACATGACTTCAAGCGTGTAAATCAGCAGATATTCATGCCATATGAACTTTTACTCCAATATGGTAGATCTTGGCCAGGAAAATATTCGAGCTTTTTCAATGTAGGTGACGAACAGCGCTAAAAATGTGGATCTATCAGTTTAACTGTCAGGAACTACCAACTTGCATTTGTAATAATAGTAATTAATAATGAAATGTAGTACTTAATTGGAACTTTAAAGACAGTGATTGGTCCAATTGCTTATCTGTGACTGGTTAGAAAGGGTACGCTTACCAGTCTATTACAGCACGTTACTTTTTTGAGACTGACTGCAGCAGTGCCACAGCTTGCTACGTACTCTCTCTGCCTGCTGCCCAGCCTGACGGGGAAGTGCGGCAACGTGCAGAAGTCTGCAGCAAACTGTGGCCAGCGTGCACATTACCAAACAATCGCGCAGGTTGCCCCAAATATAGGCCACAGCCACCTCGAAGGTCTGGGGAGCATCTGTTATTAAAAATTTGTATAATAAGGATAGTATTTGAAGCTATTTGGGGAGGGAGGTATGGATCTTGTGACATTATCATAATATGTACAGCTATTTCTGGATTTTACTTTACATCTGTGTACAAGTCTTTATTGTTTCTTACTAACATGTTGACTGCCGTGTAAAAAAATGAAATATGAATGTCAAAGACACCAGATTATAGTCACCTTAAAATACACCCATTTCACCAAGAACATATAAAAATGAGGATAAATGTTGCAACTAAGGTAGACCTCAGCGTGCTTTGGGCACAATACCTACAATGGAGAAGAGTCAAATGACTGCGCAGGGCGATATAATGGCTGTGATATTTTGATATTTATTCAGTTGGTAATATTTTAGGACATGGTACACAGGGCAGTCATATCTTGAAGTGAAATTTATCACCACGAAGCACCCAAATTACAATTGATAGTGACTATTAATGCATAAACAGCACATGAATTTGTTATCAACATCGTAATAATGGACTTTACAAAAAATTGTTGTTCCACTTTGATTTGTTGCCGCAAATGGTACTAAAATAGACTGGGGAGGCACATGTAATTTGCTGCTTAATATTCAAATTCCCCTGTTCTACATAGTTATTAATAATAAAGAACAACTGATGCTGCTTATATTTAAAGTATAGTCTATATATAAGCTTGGCAAAGATACGAAATAAAATCCTGCAGTTGCTGTACATATAGTGGTATTTGTATGAGATTCCCCCCCCCCCCCAGCTTCAAATACTATCCCTGTCATGGATGTTTACACCAACATATGCTCTTCAAGGTGGCTGTGGCATATATTTGCGGCAATCTACGTGATTTTGTGCCAATGCACAGTCTGACCGCAGATTGTGCACATCGCCTCACTCCCTTGTCACCCTAGGTAGCAGGCTGAAATGATACACGGCAGCTTGTGGCAATCTGCAGCGAACTGCGGTACTGCACAGTTCGCCGCCGATCCTGCAAGTTGCGGGACTGCCGCATTTTGCCCCAGAAAAGTACCATATACTTCAGTACAGTGTTATTGGTGATATTTCATTTACGTTGGATAGTATGAAAATTCCTCTTAATTTCTCTACTTGTCTTCCACAAAACTAACATAAATTGCATGGACTGTTCTTAATTTTTTAATTTTACACCTATGTAAATTTACTTTGCAGAGCTAGACATTTCATAGTAATGGCTAAAATATGTTCGCTTTCCAGTTTTATGTCATGGAAAAACAATTCAGTGGTTCTGTATGCTAAAAAATAGATAAATTTCATTCTTGAAAAAAAGTACTAGACCAAGGTCCAAGCATAAAGTATAAAAGCCCGTTTTGAATGACACCCTGTTGTACAAGGTGGTCATCACAGTTTTGGGCCCTTTTTCAGCGTCATGCCATGAGGCCTTATATAGGGCTGGATGCTGTTCCTAATCAATACCAATGAGATATCTTCAGCTGTAGAGAGCACGACAAATCATTTATAGATAACCAAGGTGCATGGAGAAAATATGCAAGAACTATTCCTGGGATTAGAGCTTGGGCTTAGAAAGATGGATGAAGGCCATTAGAGCTATTATCACTGTAGTATAATAGATATCAGGTTGGCATGATTAACGTAGATTGCATTGTGAAAAGAAACGGATGACATTTGACCCATTTATATGGCTTCAGCTGTTAAAATTACAAACTATTAGAGGTGACCTGCGATACCTCCTCAAGCGCACAAAGGTGCCGCATGAACATTGGAGGTATGAAAGACTGGGAATTGTACCTTAACACAGTGTTTATTGCAGAGACCTATGGATGGTAAAGGAAAGAGTGATTGAAAACACACACACACACAAATACATGCACGTTTATGTCTCTACGATGGGAGAATAAAGCACGTTAGACTTGTTCTCTCAAATATCTGAACCGCTTAAAAACTTTCTATCCTGGGATAACTCACAAAGCGTACCTGTTATAGTCAGTCTATGAGTTTAAAGATATCAAACGCCGACCAAAAGTAACAATTTGAAATGCCCATATACACATTTCAATGTAGTGTTTGAAAGTCAATGCAGGGCGAAGTAAGTTTGGTTATGGGAATGGACATTCGGTTTTAGACATAACCAAAAGTATGTAAATTTGCCATCACGTTGTTAATTGATAACAATACCAATGCTATTTTCTTTTATTATTTGCATCATGATTATTTTCAGCTTGTGTAGCACAACATGCACTTACTACGACCGATTTCTCGTCCTTTGTAACCAAACTACCACCAATTACAGATACGATTGAAGCGTCCATCATAAGAACAACTCGTTCACCCATCCCACTTGGCGCCACAAAACTAGTTGGATGGGTAAAATGGCGGTACGTGGATGACAAGGGCAGATATATTTGGAAGCCAATAGCAAACCTCTCTGCTGGAAGATATATTTTAAAAACAAGTGGCAAGAAATCTGTCATCGTCTGTTTCAATGGCACATTGTTTTGCTTGCCATTCACCAAGGAAATTGTTCAGATGTATGAACACGTTTACAAGTTCACCATTCTTCCGAAGGACCTGGTTTATTTTGGTGTTGGTACTGCAATTATCAGCTCCATTTTATTGGTAGGAATACCAGGTAACAGTTTCAAAACAAGTGGCTGTGTTTCAAGTTCACCTGAGTGTTAAATTTGAAAGGAAATTTGCTTTTGAAATTGAGTTGCACAATAATGTATCTATAAAGCCGTCATGCTCAAGTCATAAGGTCGTGGGTTCAATCTAAGTTTATCTTTATGAGTGTGATACAGGCTGTTCCCACATGCATTTTTTCATGTGTTGAGGTCGCAGGTTCCTCTTATCCTACTTCAAGTGTATTGCATTACTTACTGGCTTATTTATTTGGGTGTGGTATTTTTAATTTGTATTTTCTAAAGTTTCAAATAAGATTTACTTGACTCAATGGTATCATGAAACTTGGAAACATACAGCTTGTAATATGAAACCTCTAATTAAGTACATGTCTCAATTTGCACAGGACACACAATGAAGCCCTGTGCTGCAATAAAGCAATTAGAATACTATACTACAAAATAATATAATCATCCAACATTATTATCAAAAGCCTGCTTTAGCTTGAAGTTAATAGGACTGTAGCAGGGAAGTCTTATAAAATCATTGAGGAAGTCCGTAATACGGCCTGTGCTAATTTGACCTTGCTTGCATTATTATGAAAGATTAATGCGAATGAAGAATGAATACATATCAAATGGAAGCAATTTTTGTGTATTTCGAGTGATGCAATTAAATCTGATTGATATAAAGAGGTAGGTACCATATATACTAATGCGCTTTAGCTCAGCTCGGCCTATAGGATGGTCACTCATCTGGCCCCTATTCATCGTCAATCGTCTGTTTGTTCGTCCACAAATCACTTTTTTACCCATTTCGCTGAAACTTTATCAAAATCTACTGCAAAGGTGGTGCGTATCTATCCTTGGGTTCTTTAACAAACAAATGGGTGTGCGGCATTATTATTATTATTATCATTATTATTATTATTATTATTATTATTATTATTATTATTATTATTATTATTATTGTTGTTGTTGTTATTAGTAGACTATTATTATTAGTGGTAGTAGTAGTAGTAGAAGTAGTAGTAGTAGTAGTAGTAGTAGTAGTAGTAGTAGTAGTAGTAGTAGTAGTAGTAGTAGTAGAAGAAGAAGTAGTAATAGTAGTGGTAGGGGGGGGGGCGTTAAAATCTGCAATGTCTTTTGCGAAACCGCTAGATCACTAGTTAATAATAATTTAATACCGCTGTATTGAGGAAAACCACCGCTTTACATTGGGGGCACCACAGGAGTACTGAAACCCACGGTGCTTTTAATATGTATGATCATAACAAATGATGTACATGTGTTCCTAAAAGCAGGCCATCTTTGAAGCAATAACGTATGTATCTACAGCATGCCCACACGACACGGTGCTGGAGTTGGCCTGAATTCCCGAGCACAACATAAAGAGGACGGGCATTCACTTGTGCGCAGTCAATGAAATCACTGAAAATAAAACTATTTATGACTTCGTCACTTCAACTAAAAGTTCATGTATTGCGTTAGGTAAAGGTAAAGGTAAAGGTAAACATTATTTATAGAAGTAAAATCTGGTAAACTGACGCTTATCTTCCCCAGGGCCCTCTTGCACGCGCCATTCAATCAGCCATTCACACGTGTGTGCGGGGACCTGTCGTGAGTGCATTTCTTACAGCGGCCACTAGTGAGTCAGGGGACTTGCAGCCTCCGTCATCGTCGCTGACATAATCAGGCACAGATAACCCAAACATGTCCCACTAAGCCTTTGAACAGTTAAGTGGTCACTGCGTGTGAAGAGCCAGGGAAGAATCCCTTTGGATCGGCCGGGAGTTGAACCCCGTACCCCTCGCACACAAAGCGTTCTTCCTTGTGTGCCACGCTTCGACCAACAACCGCTAATACCCACTGTCACACAAATCTGCAATGTTCCTACCATGTGTAGGCAAATAAAACATACTTCCATATTGAATGCAATGCCTTGAACTGTTGCCATTTATGAATGTGTTTTTTTTTTTGGTTTCAAGTCACGCACCAGAAACCAGAATCCATCCAATCATTTATGCCTTTCCAGCGGAATACATCAAATAAAATTGCCAAATTTTCGTTTCTGTATTTACAGCCACAACATTCTGTTTCTGTGAGATCCGATTGGTGCCTGTTTTATCCAAACCCTAAACTTTCAGTACGAGCCAAGGATTTCAGGCGACCCCACACGATGTCGTCTATAACAATAAGGCATCTTTCATCAGTTGTGGCGCCTGATAATCTTCTATACAAAGAAATTATGAACCTAAAAGTACATTTTGCAGCTCCTTCAGGTACCGCCATACATTTGTTTCATTAGAATCTTCCATCAAGTGAATAAAAATACGTTTAAACAGACTTATCTCTGGCAGGTGAAATCGTAACCAATGAAGTATTTCACCCTTGCTTGGCTCAGAATTTATTGTACTGGTAAGATTCCTTATTCACCTTCACGCTGCTATATATGGGAACGATGTATCTGTTACACAGCCCTGGCTCTAGATTATTGCAGAGAACTAAATGTTCCATTGTCCTGTATTGCGTTTTTAATCAACATTGCCCTCCCATTGGAGAGTACATGCCAAATTAATTATTTTCCACATTGCAGCTGGTTCATATTCATGTGCGCCGATGATATACTAGGCCGACAGCCACGTTGGCAAGATATGTTTTTACTATGATATGTTTTAGCATAGGCTGAATCTGACAAGAATGTTGTAAGTAAAATGCCAAGGTTATTGAAACGGGTGCACTCAGGAATGTCGCAAATACCTAATTTTCATGCCATATTGAAGTCAGTCTGCTTTCTGATTACAAACAATTCAGATCTGTCCCTATTGAAAGTCTTTCTCTATTTGGTTACAAAAACATTTATAATTTCAGCATGTTAATCATCTGCTCCTGATGCTCAGCAATTACTACAATATCACAGGCATGCAGTGTGAATGTTATATACTTATTTCTATATGGTAATCCAAATTATGTTGTAAATCATATCCATTGGTTAAGTAGCCAGCGAATGCATTAGTACCTGATATTATGCAGACTTGCTTTAGTCCATTTATTATGCTATTTACAACATTAAACCGAGTGCTCACAATGGATCTGAAATATAATTTTATTTTCCATGTTTCTACAAAAAATAATTGCCTTGAATAAAGTATAAGAAATAATCTATCTCCGTGTCAAATGCGTCATGTCCGAAAGCATGCCTTGTTTTGACTTTTGCCGCTTTCACAAATTGAAAAAAAAACTTTGAGCAAATATGATCTCACGTTCTTCTGTCCTTTCGATAAGCACAATGTAATTCACAACGAATATTTCCTTTCTTTAAACATTCCATTAACTAAAGCTTGGAACCCTTGTACACATTCTGTGTTACTGAAATACAGTAGTTGTTAAGTACGGTAGTTGTCATGCCACTTCTTATTACCCTCTTTATGAATGGGTTTTATAAAACCCTGGATGTATTGGTGTGGAAACGTTTCCATTAGCTAACGATAATTTTAAAAAAATCACAGGGACATTAATTAGTGCTGGCCCACCACATTTTGAAAGTTTGGAATTCCAGGCACTCGACGTTTTTTTTTTTTTTTTTTTAATTTTACAAAAAGCTAGGCACACTCCACCGTGGTTAATATTGCTATCTGAGAGGCCTTTCGTTTCACCACAGTACGTCCATAGGCCGTTGAAATCTCATGTGTCTATGACTTGATCCACCCATAGCGCCAGTATTACTCCTTTTTCCAGTGATCATCAGAAAAAATGCTAATTTCTATTGGATTCTCGATTACACGAGAAAGATCCTCTGGATCAACAATTTTGATATGAAAACTATTTTTGTCACTCAGTTGCATTAGCATATTCAAATATACTTTTATTTTTTTAAATTTGTGTGAGCATCTCTTTAATTATGTTGTCCAATGCTTACTCGACAACTATTTGGAAGCCAGATTCAAATAAGAAAAAAATTGGATCACATGTTTTGCAGCATTCCTTTTAAAACACAATTATTGATTCACTGAACATCCATTCCCTTTTCAGATTGACATTTGTTCGTATTATGATTTCCCTGAAACGCAAAATGAAAGACCCTCCATTATACCATGTAATTAAGGCAATAATTTTGAACAAAGTATTATTAATATCAAGTTATTTGTGGGTTCAGTAACGATGGTATCACAGCTAACCAAAATTGTGATTGTATGTCATACAGTAAATATTCCAATTATGTTGATACATATCACAGACATATATTTGCAGGTGTGTTGAATATAATGCAAAATTCAGTGTTGAAAGATTTGATGAAGAAAGGCACAAACTTTCGGATATGACTTAGGGTCAACGTTGACAGTTTTTTGGGGGGTACATGTAATGCTTTAGATTTAGGAAATGGGCAGAGAAAGAAAACATAGAATTTCAGAAATCTAAAGAATGGTTATAAAACTTGAAAAGAGCCTTAAGAAATAGAATTTATTATCACACATTCCCATTAAGAATTTCAATATGGTATATTTAAAACAGCGTAAAGTCTCAAAAACAAAGAAATACAAGTATGATTGGTAATCAGCACCATTGATAAGGCAGGTAACGATTTGGGGATCATCTGCATTTTTTTGAGACGTTTTGAAAAGTGAACCTGGCATAAACAATATTTCAGACATAAGAGAAAATGACGTATATAAATTTCACGAACAATCCTTCGATAATATGAAAAATACACATAAAGATGAGATGAAAAGGAAATTTTCTTATCAAAATTTCTGAAGAGGCCCCATCTCTTCCACATTTGTTCTCAATACCCACATAACATAAAAACCCCTTTTAAAACCAGATTCATAGCTTGTGCTTTAAAATGAAAAACAAACAACTGTCAAAGAAAGTAGGTAACTGTGTTTCACTGCAATAAGGAATAATTTCTTTAAATACTGTAATGCAATTACAGATGACTAAAGAATTAACAAACAATGCTAGATATATTAATGCTATTGCTTGTTTAAATTTCGCCAATAATGCTAAATTTCAGTCAAATTGCTAAAGAAATTTACCCCAAATATATCCCCTTGGAAGGTAACAAATTAGAAAATTTGAGATATTGTATTTGTGTCTTTTTGCCCAGAACTTCCTGGTAGTCATTACGCTATTCCACAGTCCCAACTCTTTACTCTCCATAAGCTTCCCTGTCCCTGTCTAACCTATATACATATAGAATTACTATTGTCCTGTTGCACACGTTCCTCTGTAAAATGTTGACATAGGCTGTATAAGCTCAAATAAATTAAAGGGTCTTCAGTGGGTAACTACTCAACATGTTTCGGATACTATTACCCGTACATGTCTCTCTGAGTAGCGGCTCCTAGTCCAACCTAAATATTCAACAAAGACAACCCACATGATAAAGAATAAACAGGAACGTGGCAAATGATGAACTAGCTAAGTACGTAAAGTTTTCCTTATGTATGCAGAGCTTCATTATGCAAGAAGAATACCTGTCAAACAAACCATAATTACTAAATCTGTATAGGACAGGTTCGGATAAGAAAAATTTGTCTTACCCCTGAACCAATATGTACCCTTTCTAGCTGGACAGCTTATCATAGTTAAACCACCCACCAGTGTATGACTGAAGTGGAAACAAGCTGGGTCATTATATTCAGTCCCAGTGATTGTAAAATAAACACTTGCAGCTAAACCACCTAAACAAACCAAGGGAAATCGTAACAAGGACTGCAAGAATGGACATCTTGCACCAGAACGTAAAACAAACTCTATGATGACACCTACCCCTCAAACAATTAAGCTCTATTTCACTGCCAACCCTGAGTCAATGTATCAACATAATGTGTCAGGTTTGTGACAGGTTAGCTTATTGAGAGTAAAGAGTTCGGACTGCGGAATAGGGTAATGACTATTAGGAAGTGGTTTTGGACAAAAAGACACAAATACAAATTTGAGAAAACACTGTCAAGTTTGAATAATTCAAAAAAATGAGTAAGTGTGCATTTAGGCATGTCAGAAAAGAATGAAAGTCATTAACATTTAAGCCAAGAACATGTTATCAATACAATTTTTTTCAACAGGATTTTAAGTACAATTAGGCAAGCTTGTAACTGTCGTCAGTAGCTGCTTGCTACCTATAGCCCCTGGGGGTTTGACCTAACAGAAAACAAGCTAGCGTAAATTGTCTGAAAGGTGAACATTAAAACAGAATGATGCCAAAAGATAAAGTTATGTAGCAAAACAGACAAGTCTAAAAACTGTAAATTATTGTAGCCCAAACTTTCAAATAAGCTTTGAATATTAACAGCAAAATTATAGGGCAAATCAGAAAACAATGAAATTCATTTGTATTTAAGTTCAGAGAATGCAATGAAAATATAAAATTTCTTAACCAGATATCAAGTACAATTAAGCAAGCTTGTAACTGTCGTCAGTAGCAGCTTGCTAATAATAGCCCCTGTGGGTTTGACCCAACAGAAAACAAGTCAGCCTAAAATTTCGGAATAAGTGTTTCTGGACCTTATATATTCGGGTCACTAATGACAGTTTTTGCATTAAGGTATATCACAAAATGATGACTTTGAAGTAGCTAACTATATTTCCCCTCACAGTAATATTTCAGATGCTATTGGAAATAATACATTTTTGTCACACATTTTGATATTTTCTCGTATTTGTTCCAAATTTGCAGAACTTAGCATCCAGAACCAAACTTATTTACAATAAACTCGAGTCAAGAAGATTAATAATGTACTTTTGGTAAAATATTTCTTCAAATTGTGCTGGGAATATCAGGTTACTGTTAGAAAGTTTGGCATCAATAATTTAAAATATTTTAAACCTGTCTGTTTTACTACTTAGTTTTATTTTTTGGCTTCATTCTGCTTTAATAGATTCACTGGATCAGCTCAATTGCTTTGTTAAAATCCACCAGTGCAAGTGCTTTGTTAACCTATGCACAGTTATACATACTGGGCGTGTTTCGTGATTCGCAAACTGATGCCACCTTTTCACCGGAAAGCCATGTCAAAGTAACGGTTACAGTATTTGGTGTTTACTTGTGACTATGTAGTCATCTGTGGCTATATAAGTGAGTTTTGCCATTATGTACTGATTATGGCCCAACTTGTGCGCAGATTCAGTTTTGCCAGTGTCAGTACGCTTATGTGGCACTCGTGTACGACGTGCTCTTTGTGGTTTATAACTTTTCCGCCATGTCTCAGTCAAATCTTTTTTCATTAAAAATGCTGATCAACTTACAAACTTCTTGTTGGGAGCTCTAACCAACAAAGCCAACCAGGAAAAGGGTTACATCCATTCTCTGCGATACCGTATCAAAAAGATCCGACTTTTCAACCTTCATCGGTCAGCAGTACTTCTGGCTCAGCCACAGCTAATAACGGACAGTTCGGTGTTACCAGCGTGATTGATTGATTGATTTTATTCAGGTTTATATAATTACATTGGACTGTAATACATACAATTAGTGTTGAAAAGAACCTAGGATGGCACCAGAAAGTTTTAACAACTTATTTCCATGGTGGTCCTAAAACTCATATCTGGATAAAATATACACAAAAATTAAAATAGATTTCTCTCTCTCTATACATATATACATATAAAAAGAAACGTGCAACAGTATCAGGTATAAGTAAAGGTATAAAACATTCGCCCATCAATATATATATAAAACATTCCAGATATTATACCTGCGTCACGGGGGGGGGGGGGGGATTCAGTAAAATAGGTATAGTTTTTTTCTTTCCAGGGACATTTTTTTATAAGGTATTGCTTTACTGTGGTTTTGAATAAACTATGATTTTCTATTTTTCGAATATGAGTAGGCAAGTCATTCCACTGCTCTATTCCTGTCCACGTAAATGTACTTTGTCCCGTGTTTGTTTGGTATCTTGGTAATTTAAGCATCATATCTGAATTTCTTGTGAAGAATCTACTTCTGTTTGCATGCTTTTCAAACTTCTCTATCAGATATTGCGGAGACCTCAAGTGTACTATTTTATGCATGCTGTTCAACTTTATCTGATTTACTCTACTCTCTACATCTAACCAACTTATCCTCTGTAGTTCGTTGCTGCCTACATGTGCTCTAGGTCCTTTACCGAGCACATATCTCACCATTTTATTTTGATTAGTTTGTAATTTATGTTTGAGAGTAGCTGAGACCGATGAGTACCAGCTGGAACATGCATAATCATAGTGACACTGGATCAACGACAGACATAACAACTTTTTGGTGTGCATGTCCAGGCAATCAGCATGTCTGTACAAAAATTTGAGTCTGCTGTTACATTTAGAGATAATCTCCTTTGCTGTAACGTCACCAGATA
The DNA here is from genome assembly GCA_964020975.1 of Hermodice carunculata. NCBI lineage: Eukaryota > Metazoa > Annelida > Polychaeta > Eunicida > Amphinomidae > Hermodice > Hermodice carunculata. The sequence continues at coordinate 3,746,704 of OZ026614.1, read as the reverse complement.
ATGAACTGTCAATGGAAAGACCTAAGTATTTTACAATTTGTTTCTGCTCAATAGCTTTGCCTGCACATGACACTGATAACTTAGTGTTTTTTATTCGGTTTCTAGGTCCAAACAATATGGATTCCGTTTTTCCAAGATGTAGCGATAATTTGTTGTCAATTAGCCATTCACTTGTGGATTCTATGCTGTCACTTAATCTCTTTTCTATTTGTTTTACATCTTTTCCACTGACTAAGAGGGCTGAGTCATCTGCATAGAGCATGAGACTACAGTTGACAGCCATCTCCATGTCATTTACACAGCATTGAAATAATAGGGGCCCTAGGATGGACCGCTGTGGCACGCCACATGTAATGTATCTTACATCAGACAGTTTTCTATTTACATTCACTACCTGTGATCTATCACTGAGGTAGGAGTCAAACCACTTCACACAATTACTGTCTAGGCCCATTGATGATAGCTTATCACACAATATTTGATGGTCCACCGTGTCAAAAGCCTTTTATAAATCCAATAGTACCATACCAGTCATAACTCCCATGTCAGTATTCTCCTTCACAAAATCGGTAAGGTGTAATAAGCAAGTGTCTGTCGAATACTGGGGACGGAAACCTGACTGGAACTTGAACAACAAACCTTTCTCTTTGAGGTAATGCATGAGTTGATTATGTATCGACCTTTCAATGATCTTTGACAAAACACACAAAATAGATACTGGCCGATAGTTGTTAGCGGCCGATAGTTGTTAGCATCAAATCAGTCCTGTTTTTTATAAAGGGGTACAACTTTAGCTGATTTAAGTTCGCTTGGAACTTGTGCTGTCCTTATAGAGAGGTTAATGATGTGTGTAAAGGGTCTTTTTAGATTTTCTGCACCGTCCTTGACAAACCTAGCTGGTATGTTATCCAATCCAGTCCTTTTTTCACTTTCTATGTTTTTCATAAGCCCTTGTATATAATCGTCAGTCACCACACGTAGACAGAAACCATTTTCTATTACTCCTTTGCTTTCATAGAAGTTCTTAACCTTTTCTTTACCAAACTTTCCCTTTGCTTGGGGAAGATTCTTTACCAACATTTCGGCTATTGATGTAAAGAATGTGTTAAACATTCCAGCTACTTGTTTATCATTATGACAAATCTCACCACTGTCTGACCTTAGGCTGTATTTGCTTTGTTTCATCATTTTCTGTTGGTATCCCATAGATTTTAAAGTACGCCATAGACCTTTGCTGTTATTTCTATTTTCATGTATTTGGTCTACAAAATACTCAGATTTTGCTTTTTTCACTAACCTCTGTACTTGATTTCTCAATTTATTGTATTGTTTTTTCACTTCTAGATCACCGTATTTTCTGAACTTATACAATGTTCTGTCTCTTATTCTTATGTTATTTAATATATCGTCTGTGATCCACGGTTCAGTTCTGCTTTTAATCCTAACCTGCTTTTCTGGTGCCACCATATCTAAAACTCTTGTAAATAATTTGTTGAAAATACACCATGCCATATTTACCTCAGAGCATTTTATTACTTCACTCCAGTCGACTTCTTCTAGTTTACTATTTAGAGCTTCTGGTGTGTAGTTTTTTACACTGCGTATTTTTACAGGTTCTTGCTGAGTGAATTTGTTTCTATAGACTTTTCTTGTACAGAATGTTAAATGATGGTCACTCAGACCCGTTGGTATTACCCCACTTTGACATAGTCTTTGATCGTCTGAGACAACAATCAAATCAAGCAATGCTTTATCTCTGGTGGGATCTTGAATAATCTGCCTCAAATCAAAAATACGACACAAATCTTTAAATTGCTTTAGTAAGCAAGTTTCTTGGGTCTGTAATATATTTACACTAAAGTCTCCTTGGAGTATGGTTTCAGTGTTATAGAGATATCCAGAGTTCAGCGTGCAAGGTGCAGCGACGAGGAGAGCGTAGGCAGCTGCCGTCATCCCTTCGAAGCCTTCTATTCAGTTGGTCACATGTGCCCGCTACTTTCGACATTAACTTTAAGTAAAATATGTTCTACTTGTCATTACGCCAGCCTGTGTAATGCATGAGGGCTTGATCACAAGACATTTTAGTACTTTTCCATGCTATTTTTGCGCTTACTTCTCTTGACTTTAATTTAACACGAGTTATTAAAGAGTGGCTTTAAACTTGTAAGCCTATTCTGTGACTCAAAATTCAACCGCTAATTTGCAAGAGTTTTGCTTTTTTTTATTTCATATCTTGATAAAATAAACGATTACGTTTCCATGACCAAGTGGCAATTTAATATTGGATCATAGGATGAATGGATATCAATCACTATATTATGGTATACGTATACTATTAGTAGTTTCACTCACTTCACGATTTGATCATGAAACATAATAAGTTACCTCTTTCCAGGCTAATTTGATGAATAATAGAATGAAAAAGATAATAAAATCAAAATAAATACTTTTTCCGTGTGTAAGAAGTATGTCAATATTCACCAATAATTATTTTCTTGTGTGTGTGTGTTTTAGGTATCAATCATGAAGTAAGTAACCGTACTTTCTGGAATAGTTTTAGATGTCGTTCATCTGATAGAATTATTAATTAAACGTATCTCTATGATCAATATTTTGGTACTTCATCTTGACCGATGTATCACCTTGTTTTGACCCGTCCGTGCCGGATTGACCTCTGAATAGTTATATTACTCGCTCAAATGTTCATTTTGCTACTACTATTACTATTATACACACACATATTACATTGGTATTATTCAGTTTGTGTTTTGTTCAGGTACCTTTTCAGAGACTGCTTCTTTATTTGTCAAATTTGCATATGGTACGCAAATGCGCACTTTTGACCAATTTGTCTTGAATTTCTGGAATTTGCAGTGTTGAACATACTTGTCAATTTGTTTTTTGCTGAATCCTGGTGAATATTATTATCATTTTTTGTTTTGTTTGTTTCGTTTATTGAGAATTACCAGATTGAGTTGATTTGCTCATATGCCATTCATCCAATATTATTTATTCGGTCAACATGTGCACGTCATCGTTGGCATTTCGTCAGTATGACTCTGTTTATATATGTCTTTATTTGAGTCGTCAGAACCGGATTTATCCCCATTAAATTATATCTTTTTTAACTAATGATACTGATATCATTACATATGTTACAGGAGTGCCAATCAGTATATTATTAATTCAGTTCGTGATTTGATTACGAAACTGTACAATGGCGACCTCTTTCTGAGCTAAATTGATTTAAACGTAAGAAAAACTGTCAATTTTTCTGTAGCCTATGTAAGTCAATATTCACCCACCATTGCAATTCTCAACGTTTTTCAGACACCAATTAAAAATTTGTCCCCGCTTATCCGCTGATTTGTAATTTGTTTTACCTGTTGTTCAGCCGATAAGTTTATGGATTTAACGCAACTTATGTGAAACATTTTTTGGCACCCATTATTTTGACTCTTGTCTCGTTTTATATATATATAGCCTTATCTAATCCGTTAGTGTCGGATTTACAATTGATTACCTATATTACTGGCTTAACGGTTTACTCTGCTATTACTGTTTTATTATTTATGCATATAATACTGGTCTTTTAATTAGAATATCATGTAAGGTACTATCTGTATCGTTCACTTTGTGCTTTGTATTGGCAACCTATCAGAAATCGCATCTTTAACTTGTTGAAAACAGAACGATTTTAGAACCTTTCAGTTAGCCTTTCACTGTATTCCAATGTAAAGATGCAGTGTTACATTGATATGTGCACCATTTTAACGATTATCATATGGTGGGCGCTCGCCTTTCGAACATGTTATTTAAGTTGTTTTCTGTGTTATATGTTTTGCATGTATGTATACTCCTTTTTTTTCCGTTGGGCATTAAGGTTTATAGCCTACGTTTTCATAATAAATTTGTATACATTTTTTTGCTGTTAACCTCTTACATTCAACAATTAGATATCTGGTTAGTACTTTGGTTCCAGTTACATATTTGTTTTGGGGGGTCCCGCAAACTACATTAGTGTAATGCAATGCTTTTCTGAGTTATGCTCTATATATTATACTTAACTAGCATGTCTCTGTGTTGGGGCTTTTTACATGTATATACCAGTTATTGCCTGTGTGTTATGCATTATCGGGAGCTTCTGCTTTGGCGAGTACAATCTTTTCTCTAAAACGTCCAAACTTTTTATATATGATAGATTACTACCTTTTTTTATAAAAAATATACTTTGGTATTTTATATGTTTTGACTTGACATGGGTAAGGAGTTTAAAACTTTCGTTGAAAATTTCAAGGAGGTCGACAGTCATGGTGTGCATTGGCATTTTTCGCGGTGTAAGTGATCTTGTATGCTCCCCGCAATTGTTTAGTGTCGTGTTTGAGGCAGATATATTAACTCATAATATTTTCTTGATGAAGTACTTATATATACACCTATGTGTACGTATATATTATTAGCGGTTCCTGCCCTAAATATTGTCTCGTTCAACATGAAAAAGGTCGATGCTTTCTTATTATATTGTTCGTACTGTCCTTTTTCGTCATCAACTTAAAATTGATCTTTTGGCCATCGGCCCATTATTTATATTACTAGCCGGTGATATTCACACAGACCCCGGTCCTAGCAATGATATGAGTGATGTTTCATTTTGTGATGCAAATGTCCGTAGTCTTTCAAATGATAAACTTCGAACTGTCCAACTGGACCTTGCACCAGACTTTGATATTATTTCCCTGTCTGAAATTTTCCTCTCTCCTGATTCTTGCCTTGCTAATCTTCGCTTGAACGGCTACCACGATATCATCCGACGTGATCGTTCAGGTGCCATCGGGGGTGGAGTTGCACTTTCTGTTTCCACGGCCTTGCACGTGTCACGGCGTGCTGATTTAGAGATAGCTGACCTTGAAGTTTTGTGGTGTGAAATCAGGGCCAAATAACAAGGAATTTCATTTCGGTGTAGTATATCGACCACCGAATTCTATGGCTTTGTTTTGGGACAAACTTCAGGAAAGCCTTGACCTGGCGCGCAATACTGACGTCCAAAGCATTGTCTTGTCTGGCGTCATAAATTCTGATTTCAATACACATTCGGGTCACAGGCTTGTATACTTTGTTCAAACTAACTTCCTCAATCTTCATTTAACGAACCTACTCGTGTTACCAAATACTCTGCTACTTGTCTTCATCAGATTATTTCAAACATTCCTAAATATTTACATTCGGAGTTTTTGTTAGCATTGAAAGAATAGGGACAAATTTTGTTTTCATCAGTCGATGGTAACATCATGTACAGCACGGCACGTGCCAGTGCCTGCTTTGCTACGTAACAAGCGGCTGGCCACGCCCACAGCTCCTCCCACTGATAAACATTTTTAAGGTCCTTCGCAGTGGCTATCAAAACTTTTACGCACTAGTAGTCATTGTATTTGTGTCTTTTTGCCCAGAACCACTTCCTAGTAGTCAATATCCTATTCCGCAGTTCGAACTCTTTACTCTCCATAAGCTAACCTGTCCCTGTCTAACCTGTATATATACGGAATTACTATTGTCTATATTGCACACGTTCCTCTGTAAAATTTTGAACCAAAATGTACCCTTTCTAGCTGGACAGCTTTTCCTAGTTAAACCATCTGCCAATGTTTAACTGAAGTGGAAACAAGCTGGGGCATTATATTCAGTCCCAGTGATTGTAAAATAAACAGTTGCAGCTAGACCACATGTACAAACCAAGGAAAATCCTAACAAGGACTGCAACAATGTACATCCTGTACCAGAGATGTAAAACAAACTCCATGATGACACCTACTCCTCAAACAATTAAGCTCTATTTAACTGCCAACCCTGAGTCAATGTGTCAACTTAATGTGTCAGGTTTGTGACACTTGAGAAAATACTGTCAATTTTGAGTAATTTTTTAATAGTGAGTAAATGTGCATTTAGGCATGTCAGAAAAGAATGGAAGTCATTAGCATTTATGCCAAAAACATGCTATCAAAACAATTTTTCTTAACAGGATTTTAAGTACAATTAGGCAAACATGCAACTGTCGTAGGCCGCTTCTTGCTACCTGTAGCCCCTGGGGGTTTACCTAACAGAAAACATGTAAGCCTAAAATGTCTGATAGTGAATATTAAAACAGAAAGATGCCAAAAGATAAAGTTAAGTAGCAAAACAGACAAGTCTAAAAACTGTAGATTATTGCAGCCAGACTTTCTAATAATCTTTGGATGTTAACAGTAGAATTATAGGGCAAGTCGGAAAAGAATGGAAGTCTTTTGTATTTATGTCAAAAGAATGCAATGAAAATATTAACCAGATATCAAGTACAATTAGGCAAGCTTGTAACTGTCGTAGGCCGCTTCTTGCTACCTGTAGCCCCTGGGGGTTTACCTAACAGAAAACAAGCTAGCCTAAAATGTCCGAAAGGTGAACGTTTAAACATAATGGTGTCAAAAGAAGAAATTAAGTAGCAAAACAGGCAAGTCTAAAATCTTTAAAATTATTGAAGCCAAACTTTCTAACCATCTCGGGATATTTACAGCAAAATTTGTAGAAATATTTGATCAAAAGTACACCTTTGAATCCTCTTGACTCAAGTTTATTGTAAATAAATTTGGTTCTTGATGCAAAGTCCTGAAATTTAGAACAAATACGACCAAATCTCAAAATTTGTGACAAAAATGTATTATATCCAATAGTATCGGAAATATTACTGTCCGGGAAAGGATAATTAACTACTTCAAAGTTTAACTCATCTATTTTGTGATAGACTTTAATACAAAACCTGTCATTAGTGACCTGAATATCCAAGTCCAAAAATGCATCTCTGAAACCTTCTGAATTGTTACCCTCCAAAGGGATATCTTTTGGGTAAATTTCTTTAGCAATTTCATTGAAATTTTGTACATTTACACAAGCAATGTCATCAATATATCTTGCGTTGATTGATAATTTTGTAGCCATTTGAAAGTCCTTTTTCATCAATTTATTCATATACTTAAATTCAAGCCAGGTTAAATATAAATCTGCCAGTAAAGGGGAGCAGTTGCTACCCATTGGAATGCCTTTTATTTGTTGAAAAACCAATGGTCCGCATTGAACAAAAGTATTATCCAAGAGAAATTTTATAGCATCTATCAAAGTTTCAACAGTGTAAGATTTAACGTTACATTTTGAATATTTATTGTGTGACCAGTATGCTTTGTTTGTATATGAATTAATATTTATGTATGGTTTACCATTATGTTTAAACATTTTGCTGATTAATTCTGAAAGTGAACTTTTGACTTCATCTATGGGTAGATTTGTGTACAGTGTAGAAAAATCAAAACATTTGATATTTTTTGCCTTTACATCTTTGATTTTAGATACAAACTCGGAAGAATTGTTAATACTCCAAAAATAATTTATTTCACAGTTTCTATAAATTGCATTACAGTATTTACGAAAATGATTCCTAATTGCAGTCAAACACAATGTTACTTCTTTTGATAATTGCTTTGTAGTACATTTTGAAGCACCAGCTATGAATCTAGATTTAAAAGGGTGTTTATGTAATTTGGGTATCCAGAACAAAAGTGGAATAGAGGAGTCCTCTTCAGAAATTTTGATATTAAAATTCCTTTTCATCTCATCTTTATGTGCATCAATCAAATTATCAATGGATTGTTTGTGTAATTTATAAACGTCATTTCCTCTTATGTCTGAAATATTGTTTATACCAAGTTCCTTTTTCAAAACATCCAGATAATATTTTTTGCAGATGACCCCAAAATTGTTACCTGCCTTATCTATGTTAGTGACTACAAATCTATCTTGTAGTTCTTTGACTGCTTTAGAAACTTTAGGCTGTTTTAGATTAACCGTATTGAAATTCTTAATGTGGGATTTGTAACGATAAATTCTATTTCTAAAGACTCGTTTCAAGTTTGATAACCATCCTTCAAATTTCTGAAATTCCATTTTTTCTTTCTTTGCCCATTTCATACAGTAGGAGTCGAGTGCATCACATGTATCCTGAAAAATACTGTCAATATTCAACTTGGGACATATCCGAAATTTTGTACCTTTTTTCATTATTTCTTTTAAACCTGAATTTTGTATTATATCCAAGTTACCTGTAAATACATGTTTGTGGTGTGCATCAACAAAATTAGAATATTTACTATTAGACATACAGTCACAATTTTGATTTGCTGCGATATCCTCAAGAGTAATTGAAGCCAGAAATTTTTTGTAATTCATGATACTTTGTCCAATATTGTTGCCATATTTATAGGAAATGATGGGGGGATCTTTTATTTTGCATTCCTTGGGAATCATGTTACGAACAAATTTCAATTTGAAAAGGGACTGAATGTTTAGTGAGTCAATGATTTTGTGTTTGAAAGGAATGCTGCAAAACATTTGATCTAATTTTTTCTTATTAGAATCTGGTTTCCGAATAGTTGTTGTGTAAGCATACACAATTTCACAAAAATTTTGCGGAAATGTGTGTTCTGAATCAGTAAGACCCAAATATTCATTAATTCTTGTTATGTCTCGAAATGATAGTGCTTTAAGAGCTGTATGTAATTGATCAATACCATTGGAGAAAGCCTGTAGTAAATTTTGGACAAGGTCTTTTGTATCCATGTTCCTGCATTGCCTGTTTTTCCGTGATTTTCTTTGTCCATGACTTCTTCTTCTTCTTTGAATACCAGCCTGATTGTTATGAAAAGGTGTGTGATTTGTGTCAAGAGTTGTAAGGTCCAAATTCCTAACATCACCGAAGCCTAACATTCTGTCATTGAGTCCATAAGGAAAAGCTGAATTAAGTGTTTTGATCCAAAAATCTTCCATTTGTAATAATTTCCTTGTGTTAACATAACTGTCTTGGTCTAACAAATTTGGCTCTATGTAATCAATAATTTGTATCCGGCAATCCAAATGTGAATGTTCTGCAGAATTGAAATGGCTACACAAAAAAGTGTTTAACTTGTGATTTTTAATTGTAGTTTTATGACCACTGAATCTCTTTTTAATTGATTGAGTAGTTAGGCCCACATATTGTGCTTTACATTTGATGCAGGATAACAAATAAATGATATTGGTAGATTCACAAGATAATACCAAATTTTCCAATGGGGGGTTCCTTAATTTGAATTTTTTGTTTGTAACGTTACTGTGAAACTCTTTGTTCTTTGTGAAATTTGACTTGCAGAATAGACAGTTACAATTTCCATCAAAACATATTCCAAAATCAGCGCTCGAGGCTGACGCTGAACCGTTTTCATTGTTTATCTGACTGTTCATGATTGTATTAAATTTTAAACATAATTTTGAAAGCCCATCATGCCGTTTATCTGTAGTCATGTCCCTAAACCTTATCCTGGTTCGTCGTTGTTAAGTCCACCGAGTAACAAAATTAACAATAACAATAACAATAATTAAAACAAGTCCAAATGGGTGCTAGACTAAAGACGTTACCTGGAATCCCAGTATGCATTGAAAATCATAGATCGGGGACCAGCCTGTACAGACCTATCCACCAAGCATCAATGGTTCAAAGCGAACAGAATTGTATTTGTGTCTTTTTGCCCAGAACCACTTCCTAGTAGTCAATATCCTATTCCGCAGTTCGAACTCTTTACTCTCCATAAGCTAACCTGTCCCTGTCTAACCTGTATATATATGGAATTATTATTGTCTATATTGCACACGTTCCTCTGTAAAATTTTGACATAGGCTGTATCAGCCCAAATAAATTAAAGGGTCTTCAGCGGGTAACTACTCAACATGTTTCGGAGCCTTTTACCCGTACACGTCTCTCTGAGTAGCGGCTCCTTGCCTAAGCTAAATATTCAGCAAAGACAACCCACATAATAATGAATAAATATGAACGTGGCAATTGATGAATTAGCTAAATATGTGAAGTTTTGCTTGTAAATGCAGAGCTTCATATCAAAGAAGAATACCGGTCTAACAAACCATAATTACCAAATTTTCATAGTACAGGTTCAGATAAGAACAATTTGACTTACCCCTGAACCAAAATGTACCCTTTCTAGCTGGACAGCTTTTCCTGGTTAAACCATCTGCCAATGTTTAACTAAAGTGGAAACAAGCTGGGGCATTATATTCAGTCCCAGTGATTGTAAAATAAACAGTTGCAGCTAGACCACATGTACAAACCAAGGAAAATCCTAACAAGGACTGCAACAATGTACATCCTGTACCAGAGATGTAAAACAAACTCCATGATGACACCTACTCCTCAAACAATTAAGCTCTATTTAACTGCCAACCCTGAGTCAATGTGTCAACTTAATGTGTCGGGTTTGTGACACTTGAGAAAATACTGTCAATTTTGAGTAATTTTTTAACAGTGAGTAAATGTGCATTTAGGCATGTCAGAAAAGAATGGAAGTCATTAGCATTTATGCCAAAAACATGCTATCAAAACAATTTTTCTTAACAGGATTTTAAGTACAATTAGGCAAACATGCAACTGTCGTAGGCCGCTTCTTGCTACCTGTAGCCCCTGGGGGTTTACCTAACAGAAAACATGTAAGCCTAAAATGTCTGATAGTGAACATTAAAACAGAAAGATGCCAAAAGATAAAGTTAAGTAGCAAAACAGACAAGTCTAAAAACTGTAGATTATTGCAGCCAGACTTTCTAATAATCTTTGGATGTTAACAGTAGAATTATAGGGCAAGTCGGAAAAGAATGGAAGTCTTTTGTATTTATGTAATCTTTGGATGTTAACAGTAGAATTGTAGGGCAAGTCGGAAAAGAATGGAAGTCTTTTGTATTTATGTAATCTTTGGATGTTAACAGTAGAATTATAGGGCAAGTCGGAAAAGAATGGAAGTCTTTTGTATTTATGTAATCTTTGGATGTTAACAGTAGAATTATAGGGCAAGTCGGAAAAGAATGGAAGTCTTTTGTATTTATATAATCTTTGGATGTTAACAGTAGAATTATAGGGCAAGTCGGAAAAGAATGGAAGTCTTTTGTATTTATGTAATCTTCGGATGTTAACAGTAGAATTATAGGGCAAGTCGGAAAAGAATGGAAGTCTTTTGTATTTATGTAATCTTTGGATGTTAACAGTAGAATTATAGAGCAAGTCGGAAAAGAATGGAAGTCTTTTGTATTGATGTAATATTTGGATGTTAACAGTAGAATTATAGGGCAAGTCGGAAAAGAATGGAAGTCTTTTGTATTTATGTAATCTTTGGATGTTAACAGTAGAATTATAGGGCAAGTCGGAAAAGAATGGAAGTCTTTTGTATTTATGTAATCTTTGGATGTTAACAGTAGAATTATAGGGCAAGTCGGAAAAGAATGGAAGTCTTTTGTCTAAATTTAACTCTAGTCTAGTATTAATGTTAATATGAATCTAAATATAAAAAATGAAGTCTGTCTCTGTTGTTGTCATTGGCATGTAACAGCGCGCTAGTGGTTAGGCATTTGCGATGTCATGAAGAATGCCTACCCACAAGCGCGCTGTTACATGCCAATGACAACAACAGAGACAGACTTCATTTTTATATTATCTTCATGATGTTTGTGTGCTGCCTCCTGTATCCAACTGTGACCACTCTCTTGTGGCGGCAAAATTACTGTTTCGGCGGAGAGAGGAGCACGCATACGAAGGCGTATTTGGGAGTATGACAGGGCCGACTTTGGTAATTTTAGAAATCGTCTTCGTGCAGCAAATTGAACTTCTTGTTTTGCTACTAATGATGTTGATGTATACTGTAGATCTTGGTCTAATTTATTTTTAGAAATTGCTACAATGTATACCTGACAAAGATGATGAAGTTAGGCCATCTGATCTACCGTGGTATAATTCAAGCCTTCGGTTGCTGAAACGACAGGTTAAATGAAATTTTTGATAAAGCTAAAAACTGTAATTTTGAAACCAGATCATGGACCTCTTTTTCTCAACTCCAGAGCTACTATCAGGAACAACTCAAACTTGCTGAGGAAGAATACAATGATAAACTTTGCTCTGACCTAAACAATCCTTCTCGGAAAAACAAATGTTGGTGGTGCACTCTCAAACACGTTTTGAATCGTAATCATTCTAATACTATAACATCTCTTCTACATCAGGGCAAACATATTATGGATAGTGCATCTAAAGCTGAAATTCTCAATTCTTATTTTTTACAGCAATGTAAGGTTGGTTCTTTCGTGATAATTTTGTTATTTGTTCTCATCAATATGGTGTCATCCCTGGTGACTCAACTATTAACCAATTGCTACTACTCTACCATGAAATATGTGTGGCTATTGATCAACAAAAAGAGAATGGTATCATTTTCCTTGACATCAGCGAGAGCTTCGACAAAGTCTGGCATTCTGGCCTATTATACAAATTGCGAAAAGCTGGTGTCACTGGCAACCTGCTTGATTGGTTTAAAAATCACGTCAGCAATCGGTATCAACGAGTTGTAATCCAGGTCATTCATCCAGCTGGGGTAAAATAAATGCAGGTGTCTCTCAGGGTTCGATGTTGCGACCGCTTATGTTCCTATTTACATTAATGATATTGTTGGCCCTGTTCGATCAAATATTAAAGTAAAATGTTCGCTGATGATGTATCTCTTTATCCAACTGTCGATGCCCCTATTACTGCAACAAATATTATAAACTCGAACCTCCTAGATGTTGACCAGTGGTCTAAGGATTGGCTTGTGACTTTTATTGACTTAAAAACTGATTCAATGCTTATTTCCAGGAAAGTCAATCCACTTAATCACCCCCTATTATTTTTCAAGGTGATGCTTTGGAAAACGTCGCTCATCACAAACATCCTGGTCCTACTGTACGCCCGGATTTACATTTGTTTGATCACATTAGTGACATCTTAATTTAAACTTGTAAACTGATCAACATCATGGGGACTGTAATTTCTCCTTGGTAGACATATCCTTAATACTATTTACACATCCTTTATTCGACCGATTCTTGAGTATGGTAGTCCAGTGTGGAGTGGTTGTACAGAATCAGACGCTGAAAGACTTGAGAATATTCAATTGTAAGCTGCTCGTATTGTAACTGGTGCAATGCATGGAACAAGTAACGCATATATATATATATATATATATATATATATATATATATATATATATATATATATATATATACTAGTTCGTATATTGCAAAAACAAGGCATAATTTAAAATTATTCAGCACACAATTAATAAGTACTGGTCGCAATAGCGCATCGATGGGTTTTAGTAAAGGCTAAGGTTAGCGTGATTACATATTTTACATATTTCCTGTTAAAGGTACGTTGGGTTAGATGAATGCAAAGTTTAGTTTATGCCCGTTGTGTGCGTAGGAACATTTTATTGATCATACATAAAAACGAGCAAAGTTTGAAACAAGAACAGACTTAGCCTTTTCATGCATATCTTGTTTCACTGAAGGCTACTTTCTATGCTTTATTTTATCACTCGACCTTAACAACATTAATGCCTCTTCACTCTTGAAAAAAATGTTTTTAACTGTATAATATTTACGGTTATATTTTATTTAAAACTATTTGATATGCTTGTGTTTTATAATGTGTGTATAGCTATATTTTATACTCTTGGTTATTGTAACCAGTCGGCATAAGTAGCCTCTGGCTAATGTTCTTGTACCATACCCGACTTTAAATAAAGATAGGTCTATGTGTATGTCTATGTCTTTGTATATGTCTATTTGTTGACCTAAAGAAGTGTATATCAAGCAATGCCAGGGTTAAAGTCTAAATATGAATGGTGGTATTTTTCATACGATACTTCAGCATGCCCTAGTATCTCAGGCATACATATCGCTAAGGAAAGTGTCATTGTCACCATCAATAAATGGCTAAGTTACATTTATTTCATCATCTGACTGGTCTCTATCCAGAATCTGAACGCAAAAATTCCATGAATATTGGGCACCACCAGCTCACATATTCTGTTTCCGGTACGCAGCATTTGCTGCAGTATGTTTGTGGCAACCTGCGGGTTCCAGACAAACATGTGGAACTGACAAGTTGGCTTATATCTTTGTCATGGTGGACCATAAGAGTGTCAGTGAAAACTTTGGTATTGCCAGTAGTGAATGCCCTCCAAATGGGTTAGCTTGGCAGTGCTCATGGATGACCTTGATGACCTATATTTACTGTGATAAAACACTGTATATACTAGCATTGTTCGCTTCAGATCGGGAGAATTATTTCAGTTTCAATTGTAACGTCGGAGCTGCTGATGGTCCTGTACAAATGGTAAAATGAGATGCATATAATAAATCTTGACCAACTTCCCATGGTCACATGACTACTTTTATGGATTAAGTGTTCTAAGTTGTATCTTGAGAACTATGGAGCCATGGTTTTGAACAATAACTTACAAACTGTTGAGTCAGTATTTAAATATTTCCATATAATGATTGCGATCTAGAAAGGTGATCATGATCTAATTCTGAGGTTCATAGGACCACTTCAGTTTGTGCAGCCCTGGTCAGCTGAACACGATTGTGAAAGTCCTGCTACTGCCTAACAGTGTTGCCTTTGCCACCAAAATATTGGAGAAGTTTGCAAGTTTATTTTATTACTTGGTTTTCTGAAAAACGTTTGGAATACATGCTATGTTTACTGTCATTTAGTAACATTTTACATCTTCCGTGTCAGTAAGAACATTTTTATGTCTACACATGTGTAAATGAATGTCAACACCAATTTGAAAATTAATTGTTTTGTATGATACACAGGAAATATCCTTGTATTTGTAACAATCCTGGGTTTTAAGCATATGAGAACACCAACAAATTGCCTGCTTTTAAACCTGGCTGCAGCGGATCTTCTCATGTTGGTTTTCTGTTTTCCTTTGAGGGTGGGTATCAAACTTCAACTATATACATATAAATATACTTAGCGATTATCCCGTGCCTTGATCAGTATCCTTCCTTATACATTTCGCCCAAGAATCCTGTCTGTATCCTGTCGCTAGAGACCCAAAGGGACACGGCTTGGGGGGGAGGGGGGGGGGCTACTGCGAATCATACTGACCAAGCCATGGGATGATCTTTGGATCCTAAATATAGGCCTACATAATAGTAAGAAAGGGCAAATACAGCTCTTCTGAGACTCCTAAGACACCCTATTACACCTAAGTAACCAAACCGGTCAACCTGAATTCATGAATGTGTGTAAGAATGGAACACTTCTCCTTCAGGAAGAAAGGGGCCTGATATTGCCATCTGATATGGTATGCATAAAGATCCATTAGAAGGAAACACCGATAAGCACGCAACCTTTCAAATGTAGATGATGTGTGTTAATGTGGAATTGTTGTATCTTTGTGCAGTAATCTAGCGTGAGTTGGCAACTTTGGCATTCACATGTAATATAGCTATGTTAATAAGGTGATTGGAGGAAGTCACTGGATTTAAATATTTTACACCATTGTCCATATGGTCAAAGTTTTCGTTCAGATTAACAGACAGCATGACCACATGAAAAACTAAACTGGATATCTACTGCAATAAAGCAGTACAGCTGCAGTCATTTGCATGCTTGACTAGAATATCGAGTTGTTTCCACAGTGGGGCGATTAGCAGAACAGAAGGTCGTAGTTATTTTGCATTTATTTCAAAGAAGTTTTTAATATAAAACCATTACTATAACTCCAGGACCATATCAGAGGCGACATTCAAGTAAAACACATCAATTGCGATTCCTGTCAAATGCAACATACCTTTATTAGTTTGAAATCTATAAAATGGGCTTCATGAAGTACTTGTACAACCCACACCAGGCTAGTAAGTGGTCCAGAACCTATTTACAGCAGTGGTAAGCACTGGTGTATGTTCCCCGGGACAATAACCAAGTGGGCGACGGATCCAGTGACACTTTATGGAAAAATGAATAAAGCACATGTCTAAAATGGACTATAAATTTATTCATAAAACAGAATAAAAGATAAGGAATGCATACATGTGTGATTTGACCACATTTAAGCTTGGAACATGTACTTGATTCGCACCTACTCAGCGGGTTTTTGATGTTTTGACCTGACGTTTTATATATGCCATTCGGTTAGCACATGTATGTATGTATGTATGTATGTATTAATGTATGCATGCTTTTATGCATGTGCATGGATACATCAGTTCTTGCAACAGTGAATAACGATATCAAAAAGGAATTCTGCCAATAATTAAATGTATTTTGTTTTTGCGTTTTCAGTACATAGAGAAATATTTTGGAACCGCTATGAATCACACTCGGTTCAGCTGTCGAATGAACCTCTATCTTCAACAGCTATCGTACACAGCATCAGTTATTGGTATGGTAGTTATCAGTTGTGACAGGTAGAGACCGTTTTCGTCCTAATTCGGGTTCTGTTAACATGTGTTACATTTTGTTTTCACTGTATATAAATAATCTGTGTTTTGCAATAATTGAAACACTCGGTTTTGGTGAATATCATTAAATATCAATTGCATTACTGAGCAAGCTTGGCAAAACACCAAACGACAGGCCGATGTTTAGAGCGCAGCATTTTGTTTTAGGTTAGGCATGACTCAATGAAACCTCCGTCAAACTATCACAAACTGAAGATCCACAGTCATTAAATGTGAAATGGGGGGGGGGGGGGGTTTCCTTTTTCTGTTAAATTCAGAACCAAGAAGTTCAGTATCATGGACAAGAATATACATTGGTTTCCAGTTTTCTACGGGTCATGAATGCTAGAATTTGTCTTTGAATTTTAAAGGGCATGACCCCCAAGTTACTCATAACTCAAAGGTGAAACCAACTTGATAATTTTCATCGCGGGTCGTGGATCATGTTTGTATTTTTTGGCTATGGATGAAGGGGTTGTTTTTAGCTCAGATGACCTGTCACTCAGCCGAAGCTATTTGGTTGGTCTGTGTCTGTGTGTTGTCCATCTGCACTCATGAACAGTTATATTTTCTACTTGCCCTGAAAACCTGTTGGCCATATGTACTGAAAACTTTTTATGAATTCTATATTTGGTGACCAAGAAAATATATCTTTTGTACATGAAAGTTTGTTTCGCTGCATTTGCAGAGGCATGAGAAGGGTAACAATCTGGGCTTGAAGGCATGAAATTTCATGGTTTTGCCTAAATTTAGAAATATCATGGATAGAAAATCATTGCTTTTGTGGTGCTTAAACTTCCAGTGGTGTGTTGCTCATGTCCAGTTATTAGACCGTTTTGATGCAATATGCGAAACATCCGAACGTCACACACTGGGTGCTTTTATCCAAGTGGCATGATGAAAGGGAGCTTGATGGGCTAAATGCCCGAAATCAGCAAGGCCCCAAGCTCTCCTATGTCTTTCTTCACTGTCTGCACAGTTACCAAATTGAGAATATTAATTTATGGCTATGATAGTATCATCATCATGCACATGATGATTTTAGACATACATACAGACAGACACTCAGTCAGACAGACAGACAGATATATATTGTAATAATAATTGTTATATTCGTGATCATGATTTCTGTGGTTTACTTTGAAAGAGAAGTCACATGCAGTAGTTGATATGGAAATCCCCAAAGCAGCTCCAGCTGGTAACCACAGGGAGGAACTAGTCAGAGTAGGGGATAAGGGTAATCTTGACGCATGGCAGTAAAAGTAGGGTAAAAGCAGTATCCGTATTTAAAGTCGCATTTGTATGACTGAAAATTGTCCTGATTTAGGAATAACTGGTGGTAATTGATGTCTTGTATGTATGAGATTCTTTCTAATTCCAAAACTATAAGAGGATATAAAGTGTGGTCTACATATGACACGAACAGATAAATTAGTGCAGAAATGTACCTTAGAAATGAATAAGATATTCAGCTAGTCTTTGAATGAGATACGCGTAAATTCATCTGTTCAAATCTGCCGATTGGCCTATCCCACATAGGGACCACCTTTGTGAAGCTATCACATATATCCCTGAGGGAAAACTAAAGGGGCTATCTCCATAAAAAGGACAAATTTATTAATTTTCACATTTCAGTGTCATTCCTTTGTGTATAATTTTTACCCATAGAACAGACACTTAAAGCCTTATCGTCTTTTCTGAAGATCCAATTCTGCAAGAGATATGAATGGCAAACTTGTCCCACGTGAACAATTTATTAAGAGTTTGTAACACTTACCCAAACTGATATTTGCTATGGTAAAAAGTAATGGCCATAATTGGGATGGTTGGGTGGGTTTATCTGGTGCCATATTATTAAAAGATAGTAGAATTGCTCTATTTTCCTCATTTTTACCTCGCAATGTATTGCCCATTGAATACCATAAATATACACCAAAAGTGCTATCGCAGTTACTGGATAGGATTCTAACATGGCATAACGCAATAAAACCCAACCCACTTGGGGTATATTAATTTCCACATCAGATACGCCCAAGTCTCAGATGGCCGCCTGGTGAGCCTCGGTAGTGAAATATGATTCAACTATGAAACTACAGTGGCCTCTACTTTGGTGTCAACATTTAACTTTCGCCTAGTCTCATTAACTCTACACATTTCAAACATATATAAAAAAAAACCTTGGGTACAGTGCTATTATATGGAGATTTGTATTGCAAAACTCTTGTATTGGGCTCCGTGCAGACGAAACGTGCAATGATGGGAATGGAAACAGACCAAAGTTGCTTATTGGACATAAGTGCTCAAAGATGACATACCAGGCAACATTAAGAGTTTGGGGAGCCTGGGAATGGTGATCCTGGCATCACCCATGGCCGAGTTGGCCACCATTACTTTGCAATGAAGCATTTGATATTCTTGAGTTTGAGTGTATTCCAAATGATATTGCAGAGTCAGTATCTCACTTGCAAGGGTTCTGAAGACGTAATGGCTAATTTCATGCCATACCAAAATTGGTAATGAGCCTTTGGAGATGAAATTTCTAGGGGAGCTTACATGGAACTGGCAATGACAGATCTAATTCGGTTGATTATGGGACTTTTCACATGTTTGTCAGGTCTCTATCAAACATATTCAATTTTTTCTACCACCTTCTGTGGACCGAACATTTCGGAAAAACTCATGAATTTCAACCCAACAATGAAAGCAAAGCAATTATAGAGTTACCTTACATCAATATTCATCTTCCAATACCGATGTGAAGATATAAATTTCAGTCCTAACTTGAGACAGGCAGTCACCCGTAAAAAGCAACTGGTGGTTTTCAAACTGTCTTCTCAAACTTTGAAATAGTTTTCTTTAACTATAGACTTCAGAGTTTGCATAACATGTAGGCCTAACCATTTAAAGCTGAAATTTGTTCACCTGTGCCAAAGATAAAACGAGACATGGTAGGCCTGTCACTCTTCGGTTCTCAGGACTTTTCAGCCAGCTGTGTTTACGGCAAAAAATGAAAGTAGGCCTACATCAGGTTTGTGATAGCTATACATCTGGAATATTATAAACACACTCTACCTGCATTGTAACTAAAAGTCGCAAAACTGCCCACAGCACAACATAGCCAATGAAATATTTATCAGAAAGTGCAGGAAAACATCACCCAAACTTATAAATTTTACCCCAACAATGAATGCAAAGGTAGAGAGGCTGGCTTGGATCAGGACCACCTGTAGAAATGTTTAGTGACACATGTAAGGGGAACGTATCTCGGTTCTAAGAAGAACCAAATTATTCCTGGAAAACTATAAACTATACCCAATTAATCGCAGCACATAATTTAAATGCAACAGTATCGCATTCATTTATATGAAAGCCTTGAGGCTATCTGGTAAACTGGTCAAAAGAAACCAACAGCCTGTTCCTGATAAACTTCAGCTGCCTTTAAACGGAACCACTGTGACTCAAAGAGCACGTCGTGGGGATCTGACGAGCTGGGATGATGGGGAGAACGCTCTGGAGAACACGGCATCCTCACTCTAATATGATACTTCTGGTGGTCTTGGTGTGTGTGCCCCATGAAGCCAACAGGTGTTCTCCAAAAATACCAATGGGCGTAAAGGTCATTGGTCCTTCATACTTCAGCAACATGTCAAATTCCAGACTCATTAAATTGAAGCCAATGTTACTTATCATCTGATTCTTTAACCGGAACTGATTGTATTTTAAACAGGGAGACTGACTGAGTACCAAAGTAGAACCCACATAATGTCGAAAGAATTTTAGAAAGGACGATGTTACCAGGTACATGTACCACAAAGAGAAACACAAATGGCATCACACACACACACACACACACACACACACACACACACACATATATATATATATATATATATATATATATATATATATATATATGTATATATATATATGTATATATATATATATATATATATATATATATATATATATATATATATATATATATATATATATATATATATATATATATATATATATATATATATATGGTGACATCTTGCTCTTATCAGCAAGTTAGGAGGATACACTCACAGGCAGCTAAGATGGGTTTTATGTATTTGTTTTTGTGGTAGAAATGGATTCAATGACAGAATTACCGCTACAGTACACCAACGGTAGCAGCTGGCATTTTTAGAAAGGGGCCATGGTACAAGCATCTTATATGATTTCTAATATCCCTACGGCTGCTTTTACATTTTGTACGAACGTGTCAAATATCATTTGCTAAAAAAAAAATGAAGCCTTTAGATTTTGCTTGTATTAAAATAAAGTACCCTACCTATGAACTCCTGTTATGGTCTATATATGACGACGTTTTACTCAAAAGTCTACTGGATCTTTACCTTCAAAATTCTTGGCATCTTGTTATCGTATTTTGCAAACCGTATTTAAATACCAATATAACTACGAAATGAATCTGAATGGCACTAATGTTGGGAAATGTATCATCATAAACTATAAAAATTGCAATTGACCATGAACCAAAAAATATTAATAAAAAATAATAATTACAAAAAAAATTAATACAAAAAGTAGCCATTCAGTGAATGTTTTGTAGGCAAAGAAAATAAAGAGACGTGGGGTATCTATTCGCCTGCATGGGTAAAACTTATTGCGGGTGTGTAGATAATATCGATATACATTTCCCCAATCTATAATCTGATATACTTTTATTCATCCCCAGAGTTTAACAAGGGTTCTGCGTTGTAGACATGTGGGTGCATTTCTTCTCAACATCATTTATCGCATCCCCAGGCAGACGACTTTGATTTTTTTCCCTTTTCCTGTTCTTAAAGTACATAGAATAGATAAAGATAATTATGATGAAGTATTCGTAAATGAAACAGATGGTGATTCCCCCTTAAATATAACATAGTCTTTGCTACAAAACGTTTTCACAATTTGAAATGAAATTAAACAGGTAACTCATCATAGGCTAGATTAAGGCTACAACCATGTCGTTCATAAGAGTCAATAACCTTTTCCACAGTGGGTAAACAAATAAGTAAACAATTTCCCTACATTATATTAATCAGGCTCAAAACCTGTATGTACGGTTTTAAACCGCGTGAAACTGTGATTGGAGACCTGATATGTTTAAAAAAAATCATTATGCCAAGAAAAACCAGTGTAAATGCAGCTATCAGAAAAATGCAGTTTTTGGCCTATATTATTCGAGGTTTCGTCTTCTGTGGGCAATCGTATTGCATTTCCAGATCTTGACATGCCACAATGTAAACTATAAAACTATTGTATAGGTTTTCATTGTCCATGGTCAGCTCTGTTGAATGTGCTGTTCACCGAAAAACGTAGCCTGTGTCTTCTTCAATATATCTTGCTCTTGTTTTGCCTATTTTTATATATCGAATGTCTATATGTCCTATGTATTGACATTGTCAAATAAAGTGCAATTGAATCTGAACCTATTTAAAACAAAGTTTTGAACATCGCTAGCCAATGTTTGAAACATTGGACCATTACAGGACTGCCATTTTAGTGATAACCGTTTTCCCCAATTTGGAAAATACGTTTTTCTTGTAGAAATGTAGGGGATAGTTCTTATGCAAAAGGGAAAGAACACAAAGTAACTGAAGAGTGTCCCTCCTTACATGGTAGTCAGTAGACCCTTTTGTATATTGGGAACTGACAATTGACTCCACCGACTTATTCGCTCTCTCACTGACACACACAGATATATGTATTTTATGTACGGAACGAGTGGGACTAGAACCTCCAACCGTTGGCACCAGTCGCCTAGCTGAAATGGGAAACGCACATATCCACTCGACCAAATCCCTAGTCTTAAAAAGAATTGTTCAATGCAGGTAGTTATGTGCGAGTGCCATATCAACACGGTTATGCAGTATATGTATGTATGTATGTAAGTATGTATGTATGTATGTATGTATACATATTGACCCCTAGAGGCTATATTATATATATATATATATATATATATATATATATATATATATATATATATATATATATATATATATATATAAGGTATTGGCTGTTGTATTTTCATGAACACTTTTCCGTTCAAGAAGTCAAAAGTTCTATAATGTACATTACGGGTTTTGCGCACTGCATTCAGTATTAACCGAGGAAAACGTTTTACTCGACGCGTACAAGGACAGTACTCTAAAGAGACTGCATTCATGTCTTATCTCCATAGAATAATGATGTGGTCCTTAGACATAAAACACAAAGCAAGACATTGTCTGAAATACGATATTTATCTGTTGACTAGTTGCAGGGAAAATATAAATGGTGCACATAAACAGCTGGGGGGGGGGGGGGGGGACTGTGAGCAAATTGCATTCAGAGTGTCAAAAAAGAAACCTCTTGACTTAAGAGCCTATTGTGAAAACCGGGGGCGTTGGAACTGGGATTCAAAAAAAAAAAAATAATAAAATAAAAATAAACGATCTATCGGACAAATGACAAAAAAAACAAAAAAAAAAAACAACCTCAAGTGTCCACATCAATTGTATCCTGTGACACAGTCCTGCATATTTGAATATAAATTTTGTGTTTTAATTGAAATTTCGTCCTCCAGACGAGATACACCTTTCTAGTAAGTTCAAGACCTCTTTTTTCACCATATTATGTGAAGCAAGATCTGCATCTTTTCCATTCCCACAACCAGTCAGTCAAGGGCTGTCCTATACTGGAGCTAAATGCACACCTAAAAGATCAGTGGGGTATTTTGTCTGAAGATTTAGGCCAGGATTATAATTTTGTACAACATAATGTACAGGACATAAGTTGTCCACACGTAGATACATTGGAAAATACAACAACATTCTGCATCACGGACCTGATGGATGTACTGTACAGTGCAATGGCGGCTATTCATTTGTAGATATAAGAAAGAATAAAATCGAAGATTAAAGATTGGTGAAGTGTGTGGTAGATCAACGGCTGGATTCTTTAATTTAAGGCCCCTGTGTTACTGCGAGCCTTTGATGTGCACGTGATCCCGTGCTTCTCGAAGCTTCTTATGTAGGGCGTATGTGGTACTGGAGGCTTTTGTTGTGGTGTTCCTGTGTTACATGAACGTTTTCGTCTGGGGTTTTTGTTTTACATAGAGCTCTTCATGTGGTGATCCTTTGTTATATAACGGCTTTTATGTGGGGCTTCTGTCTGAAACGAAGCTTTTTGTGTAGGCAGCATATGTTACCTGAAATGAAACTTTTGATGTAGCGCTCAAACGTCACGTAAAGCCTTTTTGTGCAGGAATCATCTGTTACGTGAAGCTTTTGATGTAAGCCCCCTACATTACGTGAAGCTGTTGATGTAGCGCTCACACGACACGTTGTGTAGGGATCATGTGTTACATTACGTTTTTTGATGTTGGGTTCCTATCCTACATGAAGCTTTTGGTGTAAGGCCCTTATATTGCGTGAAGGGTATCATGTAAGGCTCCTACATTACATCATTCTTTTGATCTAGGGCTTCTGTGTTATATGCTATGCTAATTTACCCACCAGCTATTAAATAAGACTCAGAATTCTCAGTTGAACTCTTTTTTCCACAAAACTTCAGATTCCGAAAACCGAGAGCTTGAATACGTTCAAACCTAATATATAAGGATAGTTCAAATGCATTTAATTTTCCTGTCTTCTTCGTACTGGGGTTATAACTGTGCACGTAATTTAAAGGTCGCCACATTTCCTTTCAACTTATTTTATAAATTAAATGTATGTGTTTGTGCCATTTGGAGTTTAGGGATGCTCTTTTTCCTATTTTTCCTGAATTTACGTTTCATGTTTTGATATGTTTTATCTTCCAGATATATTGCAATTTGCCATCCAATGAAATCGAAATCAACATCTGCGCCTAAAACAACCTTCATCATCCTTGTTTGGCTTATTTCCGTTATATTATGCATACCTACTTATTTCTTCAGGGTAAGGTTTCTCAGTGATTTTTTGTTATCAAAAGCTGTACTCTTTTGAAAAAAAAACAGTCGTGGAATTGTTGTCTCAACAACAAAATTCATTTATACTAGCAGATCGTCTGGTGTCTTCTATTATATAAGTGTCCTGTATGCATAAAGCGTGACTATGTTTATCTGTAAAATACCTTGCGCTATAACATAGAAGAATTGATCAACCTCTTGTGCAACGCCATTCATCACATGTAAATGACATAGAAACAAGCGTCCTGCAAATACACAATATTTGCCGATGACAGGGTCTTCATAGGAGCCCTTGAAGTTGACGGAGCTCCGAAGGCGAATGATGAAAGTAATATTTTGTGAGGGGTCTTTAATCTATGAACCTGCAGTAATTTACATTAGCACGCTCCCTAACTGCAGACAACCTGCAATTAAGTAAACAAATTTGGTCTCTTTCATAAATCGAACATTGAAAATGCATACATTTTTCTGTGTTTCATTCCACATTTATGGCACGTATTGCCCTCAACCTGCCTATACGAGTAATGATTTGATTGCAAACACAATCCCCACTTGTAATTTAGGAAACCAGCAAAGGCAATTTGAATCTACCCTCATTCGCGAAACATCTGTTGACTGAAAACGATATCTTGATATTTAGTTGTGAATGATCTCGATTTTTTGGTCCGGTCTTTCCATTGTCTCTTATCCTATCACCCTCCTGTTGCACAACACTGTCTCCATGCTGAAGACATCACTGGAAAGTCGCGTTATTTGGGAACTTGGGCATCAACTTATCCATGGGTTGACACTGTAAACTAGACTTAATTTGTTCCACATAATTAATTAATTGGATGTTAGGACTGCGGCCAAATAGAAAAAAAAATGGGTAAGCTTTTACATGGAGGGGGTGGGGGTGCTGGTTGTCCTGACAGACCAGAAACGGTTACCACAGAGGGGCAAACGGCAAATAGTATAAACAGGAGTAGCAGAAAACAATGGTGCAAGCCCAATGCATTGTACTAGGAAAACATTTCTCAACACCATATATATATATATATATTTTCCTAGTACAATGCATTGGGCTTGCACCATATATATATATATATTAGAAGATGCACCTCGACTGCAGGCTGCTAAGCTCAAGTCATCAAAATGAAAAATTCCCAACCGAGTTTCATGTATACTACTTACACAAATTTTTGTCACTCTATATGGCCATTTTATGTTTTTATTTTCCTTCATTCTCGCGTGTTTTTACGTCATTTTAGAAATATCCCAAAAGCATGTTATTACCTGTTTTTCGGTTTGTGGTATTTGCATCAATAAAAAATACATGTATGTGTTTTTAATGTGCAACCCATCTATTATTACTTGACTTTATGAAGTTATGTGTTCACGGTATGTCTAGTCATGGTGCCAGTTTAGCTCATCAGCTCATGGGGCGAGGGAAACTCTCTAATAAAAACTCATCCTGACTTCATCATCTTTAATTTGAGAAATATAAAGAAAATATTCTAACACCAGCTGTGAGCGACTTCAATTAGAAAATTGACGGTTATATATATATATATATATATATATATATATATATATATATATACGCACGCGTGTTTATGAATTAAGAAGTCAAACCCGTGTTTGATTCCTTTTCACATTAAATGTTGCAGGATACCAAGATATTTGATGGGATCGACGGCCCTTACACTGTATGCTATGACTATGTCCCGTGGCATCACAAATATCATAGTTTAAAGTTTTTCTACCGATTCTTCTTTTTATTCTTCTTCCCACTATTAATTTTGTCAGTAGCATATATACTTATCGTAATATGCTTATGGAAGAGTGTCCGTGTTTCACGCGTTCTAAAAGGAGTTACCACCCCAAAGCAGTAAGTGAACTTGTTTATTGGATGGCTTTGTGTCACAGAAAATGGTACTGAATTTGCTTAAGTTTCCGAGCTTTGTGAATAAATTTGGTAACAGTTGTTTTCCGTTTCTTCTCAAAATATGAAAACCAAATATATTTAACATGTCATCAAAACAAAAGGGAAATATGTCAGAACAAATTAAATATGCCATATTTTGAATAGGCACTTGGAATGTAAAAGATAACAAGCATATTCTACTGAGGCTTAAAAAGAAATTGCTATAAGGTTGGAAGTGGTGATTATGGGTATGCTGTCGCCTGCTGCTGGCGCTAATGCAATTGCCAACTTTAGAACCTATCAAAAGGTTACCGTTGGCTTTGTTTTGCTTGAAGTTTTATTTGGCTGAGATGCAAAAGAAAACATTGATAACTATCAAGATCGAAGTAGTCTCCAGAATAACATAATTTCAAACTGCACCACTAGTGACCTGCCTTAATTCCCCCCACTTTCAAACAAATGCATTTGACTATTTTTCTTCAAAGGCACAGCACTTTAATTGGACTTGTCCAATATTCGATTAGATCGGCTAACTCATAACATCAATATAAATTCAAAATATGATATTTTTTACGTTTGCGGCATAATATCTCCTTCATCCGAGAGATATTATTTTCACGGCAATTTTATCAGGTATATGATGATTTCCTTTCACAACTACGCTTTAATATTAATGTAGTGTCGTAACAATGAACTTTATATGATAATACCTATCCTATTTTTGATCTGTCTGTATATTAGTTTTCTGGGCGACTGTCTTTGTAATCATATATGACAGCATTCTTAGTTGTGTGTACCTTTCTGTCCAAATCTGTTCTGATGAATAATAAAATCAGGAAAGGCATATCCAAACTATGCATACACCGCCTTATATACAAGTTTTTTTTCCTGCAAAAGCAAATGACTACTTCAGTATTATAAACTATGTTAGTATGTTAAATAGTTCAGTAGAAATAGTTGTGCTTCTGTAGATATGGTGGTAGGTTTATTATCCTTACCTTTATTTAATTGGATTTATCTAGGCAGGTTGAGGAAGAGGACAAGCCAACCATACAAACCAATGAAATATCTCGAGGAAGAATAAAGGTATTTGTATTGTGCATATACTTCATCAAGTCCATAGGCCTTTGCAGGCACCAGAACAAACCTCCCGTAAAGGCCGGTTTTATTTTCATCCTGTCAACTGAAAACAGGAACATTCACAGAGTTTATCTGTTTTCCTCTGTGTAAGAATGCAAGATGAAGAAAAAAATCATAAAGATATATATCATGTTTATGTAAGGACACATCTCATCGGAACATGACGGATTGCACGGCAAGAAACTATCTCGCAGTAGCATGTTTGTAACACGAATCAAAGCTAAAACCTTTGCACCCAGAAAAAAAAAGCTTGCCTGGAAAGGGGGGGGGGGGGAACTAAATATGGAGATCTTTTGCGCAGGAAGAACTGTATGGTTTTCAAATTTTGGCCCTTTCTCGTAGTGTCAGTAGTAGCACCTCTGGATTTCAAGGGGGATGCTGGCTCTGAAAGCATAAGGTAAGAAAAATGCTTGCATCAAACTCGTTGATGAATGAAAGACAGAGTGTAAACAATTTGTATAATCATGAGGCTGTAAGGACCAGAATGTGTTAATGTGCTATTAGAAAACCTGCTGATACAGGGAAGCGAGACATAACCCTGTTGAAGCCCTTTGCTAGTGGGCGAGTCTGATCGCATCTGTTTTTCTCTTTCCTTCTACTTTATCGTCGCACTAGGGTATGGCAACTGCTGCATGATGTTTTTTTAGCGAGCGTGAAATAAATGATTGAGAAGTGTAAAGGCTGCCTTTGAGGGGTTAAAAATTATAAACAGGCGTGTTTAAGGATTCAAACTTTTCCATGCTGCTTTTAAAGATCCCAAGGCTTTAAGGCAATATTTAAGGAGTCTTGACAAACTTTAAGGCTGTTTTAGGGAAGACTGAGACCTTAAAGACTCTCCTGCAGAGTGAAAAAGGCGTCTAAAAGTACCTGCTTTAAAGTCAAGTTCTGAAAATACCCCCCCCCCTTAAAGATCATTGTTTCAGGATCCCATGCCTCCACGCCTGGACGTACATGTCATGCTCTAGACTGTGTATGTCTTGGTGGCAGACGCAGTTTTCCCGCTCTTAAGGCGTCAGTGTCTCAAAGGCGGCACAAGCTGCTGAATGGTCAGGCTAATCTTTCAGGAATACCCATCACATGTGTTTTAACATGGTGGCCCTCACTACAGGAGACCAACAGCGAAATTGTCTCATACGTCAGTCGTCAAATATGTTACAACTCTTCACCCTCTTACAATAGAATCATATTATATATTCTGCCCTTCATGCTATTCAAAGTTATCACTATCAGCATCGTTATATATATATCTGACCAAATATGTGGGCTTTCAGAAAATGATAGTAACTTCATTCATAAACTGCATTGTTGTGGGCTTCATACGAAACATTAGAGGTACTTTTAGCGCGATCTGTGGACGGACGCGGTTATCACAGGCGAGGAATGTGTCCCTTTATAAGACATCAGCAAAATTAAAGGTGCAATTTGTTATTATGTTAAAAACTCCTTAAGGACTCAGTCGTCTCTAAGACGGCCTTAAAGCCTTTGGACTCCTTAAAGATTATCTTGAGTCTCTTGACCATTGACTTCATGCCCACCAGAAGATTTCATGTAGCATGTGCAGCATATTTTAACCTTTCGCCAGACCCTTTTTCTCTGACTTGTAACAAAACTAATGTCGTCCTCTAATAATCTTTAAAGAAACCTCGTAAATTTATATTTAAGACCATGTTTTTCAGTATATTAAAGTATATCGTTTATATGGCCCTTTTGATTTTCAGGTAATCAAATTGCTTTTGGCAGTTTTACTTATATTTGTGATTTGCTGGCTCCCAAATTTTACATTCCAATGGTTCATCTTATATACAAATTTAGTGCCACACCATTATATGGATCCCATAATCTTTGGACTTACACTTCTTGGTCTTGGCAACAGCGCAATGAACCCCATTGTATATGGCATTGCATCAAAGTAAGACGATTGGAAAATCAGTTCACCAATACCTTGTTTTGTATTGTTTGTATTGTATTGTATTGTATTGTATTGTATTTTGTATTGCATTTGCTTGTCGATCTGCATGTCAAACCAGGTGTATAAAAGATAAAAATGATATCGACCATGTTTAAAAACAAATTTTATGGACTATAAGCTGTGTCAAATGACAAAGCGTGTAGCAGGCCACAACCTCTCATGGAGTTACACAGTGTTCAAAATACCGACTTAGGGAGTTTAGAGTCTTCACTTATCAAGCCTTTATGGAGGGTAGGTTACTAATCTCCAACTAAAGGCAAGGAAAACATAGAACATTAAAGGGGGTGGGTTAGAGTTATTGTGTTGAGGGGGTTCTAAGCAGAGAAATCTGTTAAAAATATTACTTCTATGGAAACATATAGGGAGCACCTCCGGGAATAAGGGTGAGCCATTAAGGAACAAATATACTGCCATTCTGCTGTTAGTTAGTTAGAACAAGCGAGCTAATCATTCATGTGGATACCAGTTTAATACTGCAAGTGTTATCTAACAATCAGTTTAGAAGTTGCCAGACACCTTACGGATAGACGCAATCTTTGGGCCACTATGAACTGTTTGAGAAGCTTCTGGCTGGAGTATGCCTCTTATGGTACCCACTTGGTCTTATGAATAGAAGTCTTTGGAAAGCTGCACCATACAAGGAGAACTTCATTTACTTTTCATTAACTTTAACCATAAAACCAAAGTTTACTTGCTTGTTACTAACAGTTATACATATGCATAATTTCCAAGTGAAGTTGTTCAAGACCTTAGCTGATCTTCTGTCCGAGATAAATGACAGAAACATGGGCATTTGAAAAGACTCATGGTGTACCTGAACTGTTTTAGTCACAAATATAATATAATACATTTTTTTTTCAAAATCTTCCTTCATTGCTAGAATTACATAAGACAGATCACATAGCTACAAATATTCATGATTTGCAGTGTTTGGACTGTAATTTACACCAGGGGACAAGTCAGTAATAAACAAACTCCAAAAGTTAATTTTCCTCACCTGGAAAAAATATAAAATATCTGCTTGTTATCAGCAAACAGTTCCTGGAGAGAGTTGCCGGTGACAACGTAAGTTTTTAAAAGAGCTGATGTAAATTGTGCAGCATAGTGCATTGCAGCGAATAACCTCATATTGCTTAAGTTCATACAAATTTGTCTCGAAAAGGTGATTTTTGCCACACAGGATCAGTGTCCCGAGATAGGTATGGACACCGGAACCTTTTATTGGTAAATTACTTTCAGCATTCTGAATGTCTTCAAGCGATAAACATATTGGTGAATCATAATTACCCACCCTGTTTGCAGCAAAGTGTCTCACTAAAGATTTATTTATTTATTTATTTATTTATTTATTTATTTATTTATTTATTTATTTATTTACTTACTTACTTACTTACTTACTTACTTACTTACTTACTTACTTACTTACTTACTTACTTACTTACTTACTTACTTACTTATTTATTTATTTATTTATGCCTCGTGGAAGATTAGAATCGCCTTTCAACATGCTTTAATTAGTAAGGTGCAGGAATCTTAGAGTAATTTGAATTTACATTTCCCTACACAAAATATGAAGCTCGAATGGACACCTTATTTATTGTGTTGTATGTGTTTTCTTGTCAAATGTCAACCATTCACTTGTCTCTATTGCAGCCATAATTTTGCATGGCACATATCTCTCATGACTGCTACTGCTTTCTAGTGTAAATTCTTAACACTTTCCAGTCTGGTTCCGCATATATACGGACTCACGCAGAATAGATAATAGCAATATAACGATTTCATATTTGTATTTCTAATGAAAAGACGTTTCCAACGAATACCAACACGTCATATCTACCATTAGCGGTTAGTCAACGCGCCCGTGCGCGCCGAGGAAAGCTGTTGACTCGGACTGGAAAGTGTTAATGAAACCAACATTATGCACATTTGTAGACGTATGCCAACAACATTAATAGTTCGTATCTGAATATTACAATATTTTATTATAGACATACAAAACAAATGTAAATATTCAAAACCGAGTTTAGAATCTGTGAAGTGCCTTACTACACAAGTGATTTACGCTTATGCACAATTTATCAAAGCAATCAAATATAAGATCTGTTAAATTTTACCCTTTATCTTTCAGGGATTTTCGTTTTCTTTACAAACATGTGATATCGTGTAAAAGGTCAAAAATGACTGCTCATTCTTGGCGTAGTGGATCCACTGGGTTATCATCCACGGCAACGACAAAAATGTCCCATTCAGCTGCTATTTCTAAGTAAAAGTTGTTAGTTAAAATATACTTAAAAACAGCAGTCATTCTAAAAATGTGATATAAGAAAGAAAGAGAAACGTAAAAGACAATAAAGCAGAGAAACCGTAAGTTTATATATCATATATGTTGCCATGCAATCCAGTTGCGTGTTTGATTTTCGCTGCAGCGTTTCCGGAAAAAAATCCATATGTCTTGTATCCATTAGTTACATAGAAGACGGTAATAGAATTGCATGGAATTTCTTGAGATGCCAGAGATTCCAGCAGAATATTTAAACTTGAAAGGTGGATCAAAATGTAAATGCCACTAACATACTATATATATATAAAAATACCATCAACAGTGTTTACTTATATATTAAAGCGACTATTGAGCGGTCCGATTTGTATTTAGATTGCTTTGAATGCGTAATCTAGCAGATAAATCTTTAATCAGTACATCTTTTTTTAAAAACAATTTATAATAAATTGACAGCAAGAGGACTATGGCAGTGGTGTGCTCAGCTGACCTTGGATGGAGAGGAGACTGTAGTGGTTCTGTAACATTCGAATGAAATGAAAGTCGAAAGAACATCTTAACTGTTTATAACAAGTTGGACACGTTTATACAGTAATTTATATTTAGTTAGCACTGTTGACACATGGAGGCTCATAACATAAAAAGTAGGATAATTTGAATTTAAGTAGGTTACAAATGACTGCATTACAATAAATAGAGACTTAGATGATGATGGCAACTGGTATGGGGTGAGGATAAATGGAGTGGTCAACAATGTACAAGGTGACAAACATGACAAATCAAGTAAACAAAAATAACCCTTTCAATTTCATTAAAAATGTAACGGACAATAACAAAAACTCTCGAGTCATCATTTTTAAATGAAAAGTGACATGATCCACAATAATATGAGATATAAGCTACTGCATGATCCAAACCTCTCCCGTGAATTAAAGCTCCGTTTTACTGTAATCATGCCCTAAGATGCCTTTATAGCGGCCGAAGTCTCTGTCACGTGTGACGGCACAACGACTTGTCGTTCATGGCACATGTCTACAACAGAATGCCCACTGTTCTTGTTTTGTTTTGTTTTTTTTTTTTTTTTTTTGTTTTGTTTTTTTGATCTTTACCCCTGCTTACCTTTCACACGAACTTGATATTCTATTTTATAAGGTTAACAATTCAGTCACTGCCATGATCATGCCAATGCTGTATATGACGTCACAAGTTAAGGCTCATATGGTACCAAGTCGGCAAAGTGTTTTCTCACAACAAAATCCTAGTATTATGTCATCAGTTGAAACCCAAACGGTAACAGACTCCAGGGAGTCTGCCACCTGCGACTTCCAGTCACAATGTTGGGACAGCAATTCTCTGCCACTGCATGCCATGCAACCGGAAGCACAAAACATCGCTCTTTACAGTCACCGACTGCCCGTTTAATCTGTCGTAAAGTGATACTGGTGCGGGCATCAGGGTTGGCTTGTGAGCTACCGTCCCGGGGCTAGTTCTGCACACTTTCAAAAACGCATGCCGGGTCCACATACTATATATATATATATGTATATATATATATATATATATATATATATATATATATATATATATATATATATATATATATATATATATATAAAAAATATATATATATATATATATATATATATATATATATATATATATATATACATATATATATATATATATATATATATATATATATATGCCATCGTTGGCACACTAGACCCCTGTCAACTATTAACACTGTCGCCACTGAAGCTCATGATTGGACGTCGGGACACTGTTGGATTGCGATGGCACTGTCAGCGGCGACCAAAGCTGACTATGCCACACTCAACCCAAAGTTGGCCCAACAACAGCATGCTATCTTGGTGCTGACTGCGTCTATCAGGTGCAGATTCCTCGTTCCCTGGCGCATTTACTATACGCGGATTCGAGATCATTGTTGGTGGAAGAAACCAGTCGTGACCGGCACTCGTGATTTTGCCCACCAACAACGACCCCAAGTGAATGAAATAACGTAACTCACTCTCAAGGCATGTAAGATATTTTTTTTTTAATTTCTATTATTCAAGTTAAATTCGGAATTCATGGCAAAAATATGCCCCCAGCCTGCTTTCAGCACAACCTAGTGAACCGCGTTTGTTTACGTTCGTTGTAGTTATACAACAACACCTGTGACGTGTGATAAAAAATCACTAGCGTATATTTGCTTCTGTCTGCGTGTTAAAACACTACGTCACTTATTCAGGCGCGTTACAATTTAGCTGTAAAGTTATTTAGGTCATGTGATCTATAGTGAGTTACTGCTTTCGAATTTCACTCAGAAAAATGATAATTCACCCTCAAACATGGAATAATATTATGTCTAGCACGGGAACCTTAATATACATTATACATCATCTAGGCTATTATGACAAGATTGGAAGCAAACGCAATACATCTACTTCATGTATTAACGGCGGCAGTGTATTTATCAGTGGGTAGTTGGCTGATATCAGCTTAAAATGCACATTAGAATAATATAATATTTCCGAGATATTGATGAATTTTGTAAAACATATGGTGCTACATAGCCATAAAATACACGTTTGACAAATTCTATATTTGGTAGAGGCATAATAAAGATATAAGAATTTCGCCTCTATGTTCAGAAAAATATCAAGATATCCGGAAGACAGCACCGACCCAGCCGCATAACCGCCAAGTAAAATCACTGGGTCAGAAACCCGCTCACCTGGTGCCCACAAACATATCCCTTGCCTTGTGATGATAAAAAACAACTGTTGTTACTCGTGCCAAAAATACCAGGGGATCCGGACCGGAGTATAGGTTTGTTAGTTCTTGTGTATTTGTTACACACACAATATAGGTTCCCTGCACTGGTGAATTTATAAAACTATCACACACACACACACACACACACACACACACACACACGGCCGACATGATTGTGCTTTCATCACTTTTTGGGTTTTTTGTGTTCACTATATTTGATACCGTATCTGATTAGCCGCACACATCCGAACCACGCATCTTCAAAGAGTTCCGCAACGGTCGAGAAGGTCATACATGATTCCCTTATAATTGGTGGTGATAGTTTTATAAATTCACCAGTGCAGGGAACCTATTTTGGGCTCCACAAGCTTTACTTCGCCATACAGATTAAACAAAAAAGAGTTCTACACACGCTCGAGGAACGTCATACATAATTCCTTTATAAAAATTGTGATACTTTCATGACTTAATCAGTAGACGGAACTTTTTTCGGGTCCACGAGATTTACTTCTCTATACATATTTTTAAAAATAGTTTACATATCGTACGCAGGAACTGAAATGTCCCGTGTGTACCATGAACGATTTGCTCCTGCGGCAAAACCACATGAGAACAAAAAGGAATAAAGAATCACAGCGCTATATAGCAAACAAATTCTGGTCCAGAAGTCACCACAAGTGGCCCTATACAATTTCAAAGCAACTGCCTGAGCAGTCTCAGGGAACAAGATTTTACACACACACACACACACACACACACACACACACACACACACACACACACACAAGCTGAATAAATAATGTAAAATCACCAAAAAGCACAGAAGTGTGACCATTTGAGCAAACTTGATAGACCCAATATATGTTCCCACCACGTTTCAAGTGAATCTGGCTGAGAGGAGAAACATGGGAATCAATTCAACTATATGCATTAATCGACAAGTACCTGCACTGAAGATGTATTAAAAATCCGGGGTAGAAAGTATTAACCAGTGAAAAAAATCTTGTTTGACTCTTCTACAAGAAACCTTTCCATTAAGTTTCACCCGCTTGATCGTTTGAAGAAGTCAAAACAGGTAAAATGCACCAATATTCTTAATTTTCTTCAAATAAAAAGACTGAAATAATATAAAAAAAATAAAATAAAAGAAAAACTAACATTCATAAAAAACAGGCACCATTATTGCATTATTATCTCCATCCCATTGTTGACCGAGGCTCACTTGGAAATCAGAACTTAGGCCGTTTTTTCATTAGGAATTTCACAAGAAATATTCACATAAGTGGGTAACATAAAGCCATAAGGCAATGTTATGCATACACTGCCATTTACAACAGGGCATGCATATATGTACGTGTGAATGTCTTGAACTTAAAGAATATTTAATCGCTTAAAATAGTGCTTCGATGTATAAATATGATGTTGCAAGTGACCCCAACAAACAATAGAATAATTTATAGGCGCAAAAAGAGGGTTGTATGTCAACAGTAAGCCCTTAATTGGGGTATATCTATTTATTATTTTGAATATACCAACAGCTTTGAATAGTTTGTTTCCAATTTAGCTAAATTGGGTGTTTCAATCAAGGCTTTCTTGCATTCACAAATTAAGAAACTCTAATTCAACCGCTATGGTGATAGAAATAGCGATAATTTTTAAGTTTCAATTTAGTTTTAACTGCTTTTGTAAAATGCGAAACACTACGAGAGATTATCTCACCACAATTTCAGAACAATGCTTTGGATGCCATACTAATGACACTTGTTAAGGAAGATTGATGATCTCACGTGTCCAATGCTTTAGAACGGTCTAAGTATGTGGTCATGGGCGATATCTGTGATTGCCCCTTAACTCTTATTGGTCTCAAGAGGACACAATGCATAATAAATGAAGTCAATGGCTCAATACAAACACAGCCTACAACAAGAGTCAGACATGTACAGTATACACAGTAACAGAGTGTCTTATATACCGTCATTGAGGAGAAACGTTAAACACTACAACTTTGGGGTTTAAAAAATGTCATTGTTATGGACGATTTTTGGTCACTCAAGATTTGGAAAATATATGGAACCTGAGTGTTGATTTAAAAGGAATAATTTCAGAATCAGAACGAGGATGTGGTTTAACGTTTTCATTATTGTTTTAAGAGATGTATTTTCTTAATATACAGATTACTGTTAAAGTGGGTAACGGCTTAAAAAACTGGGATCCTTCTTTTTGGCCATAGTATACATGCAATTTTGAACGCAAAATGTAACTGAATAGGACTGCGACAGTTTACCTTGAATACAGAAACCAACTGGCATCGGTCGTGCTGGCTCCGTCCTTTAGATGAAAGATCTGTGTATTTTAGAAACACCATTCAATTTCCTGCGAGGCTTCATAATATTTACGTGAATGAGGCATATATATAATGGTCAGAGTTCAGTTTAAAAAAAAATGTTTCACTTTGTGTATCACAGGAGGCTCAGCACCTGAGACACCATTAACCCTTAAACGGTCAGACCGGTCGTTAACGACCGGTAATCACGTGATTTTATGCTGGGCTCACACTAGCTTAGCCTTACTTGTGTAAACAACTCATAAATTATCACCAAACTGTACACAGACAGCTGTTGTGTTTCCCGCAAGAAGCACATCGATCTATTTATGTATACCACTCCCTCTAGCGTCTCCGCTTGTCATTAAGGGGTTCCCCCTCTCCCGGTGATTCCCTTGAGGTGCGTGACGTCACGAAGAGGGCAGCATCAAGCACCAGTTCAGCTGCAGGTGTCCGTCAATTATAAAAAGTGCCCAGGCTATTAAACTTAGTCAGGAGTGGGCAGGGAGGGACTATGTAGAGGAGGGGACAGTGAAGTCGATGTTGGGTGTGAGGATGTAAGTATTTTATTTATAATGAGGCTGGAGCCCACAGAATTCAAGCGTAGCAACGGACCATGTGGTTCCGCTGTGGCTCCCACAGCCAGTCAGAGTCATTCAGCTCGTTGCAGCCGATCATTCACTCAATCACTGTCTGAGTTATGCAATGCCTGCTCTTCCAAAGTATCCCCTCATATGTTTCCCTGTCAAACCTGTGTTTATCAATAAACTTTATGAACACGACCTTTTGCCTTGGCTCAGTTATGGAACCTTGCATTCAAACCTAAACTGTTTCTCTGCATGCACTCAATTTACACGGAGAGGAGCATGGTTGCTGATACATGATAAATATTGTTGTCAGTCTCAAAGACTGTGATAGGCAGCCAATAGGGAGGGCCTACTTTGCCTTTTGCACTGGAATTGATGACTATAATTGCATGTACACTGTATACATGCATGGTGTCCTCCACATTTGCAAACTACATATCCGTATAACAAGGCCTGGCACACATGATTGTGGATCCAATCAAGCTTTGTTTCCATGGAAACATATTAAAATGGGGGGGGGGGGGGGGAGACCACAAATTTTCCATTAAAATACTGCAGTGTTGTTTTATTTCAGTCATTTTCTTACATAATATTGAACCTGGAATATAATCTATGAATAGTTATATGGTGACTTCTTTTGTTATGCAAAGTAACTGCCTGTTACTGGTTCTGCAGATTTGTGTAAAAATGCAGTTTTTCCGGTTTTTAGCCAAGTACAAGCAATATTTTAACAGTTGCTATGGAAACAGGTCATGTGATCTATGTTTTATTTTCAAAGCTTACTGAAAGTTTATTCCTCTAGTTATCCAAATACCATGCATATGTGGAGAAAAGGGTGCTTCACATAAAATGAGGAGATACTTTGTTCTCTTACTTAGCAGATTTTAAATGATTTTTTGCCATTTATTAGCAATTTAAGTGGTTGCCATGGCAACCAGTCACGTGACTATTAGCAATTTACTGCACATAATGAAACTTGGCATTCCAGGTATCACAATGATATATACTTTTGGTATGCTACAAAGAAAACTGTTCCAACTGCACTGTGTTCAATGAAAATTGTTACCTTTATTTTTACTGGTACAAAAAATAACCTGACCCTTTAAGGGTTAAGTTGGCAGTGACTTTCCAGATCAGATCAAATAGCATAATCATACAAAGGAAAACTAATAAAATATGCTATTTCGACCAAAATGGACCTTCCATGTGCCCGGGATAATACTTATACAATCTTTAAACCCAAAGAAACCATAATGGGAATGTTCAAATATAGCCAAGCAGGTGCACTCCAAAGTTGGCGGTAGTCACATTAAAACTTCAGCTCAATAGTTTTTTTTTTTACATAGCAATACATGTTATGCAAGGTCTTAACATGAGTAGATACAAAGCATTTCAGAGGGTTAAACCAGTTTCTACATGCATAGCTTTGATTCTGCATTTTGCATTTGCCCACTCAACCAAAACTATGATCTAACGTAACCAGATATTTTATTTTCGGCACCATATAATGCTACGGTTTACCAGAGGACAACCTCACTGAATTTTATTATGTTTACCTGCGTATGTAATCACTTCACTTTGACTCAGTCTGGCAATGGTACCTGTGTCACCTAGCTCTCTAGCTGAAAAGCTCTGGAAGCAAAGTGGCAAAAATGCATCAATGTCCATATCATGTGACCTGTCTCGCTAGCTAATACCATGAGCACATTACTCCATGATTGAGTGAAAATACAGTTGAGCCATGTCATTGCAATAAATGAGCTTCTTGGAGAACCTGCATAGACACACCTTACATCTACCCACAGGTACAAAAATATCTCATGACAGAACATTCAATTTGATCATTCTTTGTAAAAAAAAAATTAGAGGGAATACTTATTAGCAGTGAAAACTTTAGGGCTAAACCTTATCAAATTTGCACGAAATTTACATACCTCAAACTCTGTTACAACAGCTTTCGAAAAAAAAACCTGCCACAAATGTGTTGAACGAAATGACAATATGAGAAATAAGGCCCAGCCAACTTGGCTGTAACCCTGTAGACACTTTTTGCCACCTGGGGACAGCATTTGTATATATAAATTTATCTAATTGAGCTTGGTCCCACACCATAGCAGCGCCTTATAACTTACCAGTTCGGGCTGTTACAACAGGTGTGTCACAATTCATTACTCCTACCCAGAATATTTTGAAGACAAAAGCTATAAACATTTGGAAGACAAAAAAATACAATTTTCTTGAAAGTATTTGGAGTGGGGGTATAGTAACTGTTTGGAATTGCATGTAAATTTAACGGAAATATTATTATGAGAATCGTGCGTAAACGTTGTCGTCCAAGGAAATCCCCCCTCCCCGCTGACTGGTCAAAATAGGTGTCCTTGTGGTTGCTTGTTCAAGTACATAAAATATAGGGGGAACGTACAAACACAACTATAGAATTGGCGTTTGACAAGTACATGAACAAAGTATCCACTCCTTGAAGATGACCGCAACATTTTTATTTCTTATATATTTTTTTTCTTTAATTGGAGGGGGGTGGGGTATATTAGATTAAGGTCGAGGGGTGTTTTTCAGGCAGGTTGTATACGAAACCAGAAAATATAAATGGTAATTCATTTTAGCCTTAGTGTATTTTAAGGGCACAGCTATTTGTTGTCAGTTTTTAAGAAAAAAACAAAACAAAACCCAAACAACTCTATATCGACAACATCAGCATTTTTTGGTTTTCTGCTGTTCAGTATCACATTCAGCACCATAATGCTTTCCTGCAGATAACTTAAGCTAAGAAGTAAAGTTGAGTTCATCAGCAGTCAAAAAAAAAATGGCAAAAATTGAGTATTCCACTTGGACCTGGACGGAGAGAAATTTGCTAATTTCCATATCCATTGCGTTGAGAGAAACATTACGCACATTGATATATTCCAAGCCTTAAATGAGACTGACATTAATTCGGGAAAAAAACACCGACTGAAAAGTTCCATAAAGACCAAAATTCATCTTCCAACACCAATGAGCAGAAAAATCTCACTCCTGACTTTAGACAGTTTTATGGCAGTGGTACTTTCTTCAGGAATTATGCAAATCTGTTCAACTCCACAAATTCAATAAGGGTCTCCATTTCATGCGAAGTTTGGTTGACTTTGATACTGCTGCTGGTCATTTTGCCTTCACTGTTGGCGATGAAGGCTGTGATCGCACATACTGCGTGTACATGATCTTCACTGCCCCATCAATTAGGATAACGTAACAAATTTGAATACAAAGGGGCTTTATTTAGAAAGCTACATACGTCAAGGAGTCTAACTTTAACTGTTTTTTTTCTCTTCCTTTAAAATCGCTGGGACTGAATATTATTCCCCAGTTCGTTTGTACTATAGTTGTACACTGCCAGGTGATTAAACTAAGGTAAGCTATCTGGCTGGAAAGGGTACATACTGGTTCAGGGGTATGCCAAATTATCCTTATATGAACTTGTACGATACAAAGTTAGTCATTATTTTTGGTTTGGCAGGTACTTAAGAAGTTCTGCATTTATAAGCATTATTTAGCTAATGCATCATTTAACACGTTCATATTTTTTCCATTATGGGTGATTGCCTGTCAGGAGTGAAATTTGTTTCTTCATATTGGTATGGGAAGAAGAATGTTTGATGCTTTAGTAACTCTGGAATCTCTTTTCTCTAATTGTTGGGTTTGGAATTGTGAATATGGATCAAGTTTTTCTGAATTATTTGAAAAAAAAAATACTTCATTGACTATGTTGTGCTGTGGGCTGTGTTCTTCGACTCGTAGTTATAATGGAGATAGAGTGGGTTATAATGTCACAGATTCATAAATGTCACAAAAACGATATAGACCTACTTTCTTCTTTTGCTGCCATATCAGCTGACTGACTAATTAGGAGAACCAAACTGATAAGCCAAAGTGATAGGCCTACCAGGTCTTTTTACATTTTTGACAAAAGTGAAAAAAAATCGGTTTTGAGTGGTTAGGGTTATACTTTTTGGAGACAGTATAGACTGTAGTTAATGAAGGATAGTGCAAAGGTTGCGAACACCTGCTTAAAACCACCAGATGACTGTCATGGGTGACTGCCTGTCTCAAGTCAGGAGTGAAATTTGTTTCTTCACATCGGTATTGGAAGATGTATGCTGATGCTTTAGGCTGCCAGTTTCTGAAATTAGGTTATGGTGACAGCAACATCTATACCGTTCATCTTGCGAGGTAAGGTAAGCATATTATCAAAAGTGAGCGAAATACATTGAGGCATTCTGCAGAAAAAGTGGCAACAAGAATGCTCACAGCCAGATAGACGGACGGACGTACGACCCGAAAACAGAAAGGGTTTAGCCTGTGGGGCGGACTCTTAAAACCAGGAGGGATTATGGCTTAAACCTCCTGTTGTGCAATCGATACTTGACAAAATCTTTTGCAAACCAACTCTGTGTTACTCAACTTGGTGTCGACTGGGAGTTAACTTGTGGTTCCATAACTTCTGGTTAGCTGTTCTGACAAGCTGTTTCCTAAGTTAGGCGTGTGCAGCTGGCCATGTGTCTGATGTCTACAAGTTTTGGGCTCGATAGTCCTGGTCCTTGATTGTTGTCGCAGATGCCTGTGTTGCCTAACACATTGTGTTTGTGTAGCTCACGAAGCCACTGTCATTGATTCGTATTTTTTTTCTAACGAGTGGTGCAGATTGTAGGCCAGGTGTCACCAAGCAAAAAGACCTGGCGGCGCAATGTAATACGAGCAACCAACCTGACACTGGCCATATTCTTACAATGAAATCTTAGTTATTTATGTGAACTTTGTAATGTTGAACATTTAACACAGAGTCAGGATTCATTCCAGAAAAATGCAAGAAAGGGAGCTGATTGTTAAAATAAGCTTCAACAAGTACAAAAGGTGGCATTTTCTTGCATATGCCAGATATTTGTATATAACAGATCCATTATCATAAAAATCTCTCATATGCAACATCTCCCATATGCCAGAAACGAGAAATGAAAAAAAAAAATGAAATGAGCTTAAAAATTTATAATCATTAGCCATTAGCAACGATAAAAATATGGTCTTGTGAGACAGGTAGTCTCCCTTGAGAGATACAAGTAACAACAAAAGCACCAAGAAAACCAGAACACAAATGGCCCATGGGTCCAATGCTGTGCGGATATCATTGGTATCTCCGAGTTACATCTTGATTTCAGATTGCAATGGGATCTGGAAATATATAAACAAGTTAAGACAGAGTGAACATCACAGAAGTCATTGTCTGCATTGTATGCCCTCTGTGACCTTGAGAAGGTATATTAAGGTCATCCATATTATGCATTATCAAACTTCTAGAGATGATATACATTTGTCGTACATTTGGTACCTTTAGTCTTATTTAATCTCAACATACAATATTACTGTCCTTCGCTAATTGCTTGATGACCCCGAAAAATATATCAAGGTTACTCCAATATTTGGAAAGGTAAACATTGGGCGAACACATAATTTGCATAAAGTTTGTAGGATTCAGGATTCAGGATTCACAGGATTCACATCTATTTATTAGACATATATATACATATACATAAGATCAGCAGATACAAATGTCAGATATATGGTATCACGTAATACAAAAGAAAGAAGTGTACAAAATTGATTTGACCAAAATTACAGGATATATATATGCAAATACATAGTCAGGATGACCCAGCTAAGGATGTAAACATCCGCTATCGCTGTGGCCACCTGTGTTAGTATGACTGGTAAGTTACACCTGATTTCAATTGAAAATAATGACAAGTTTTAACAAGATTGTGATTAGTAGAAAAAATAAATAAATAAAAAATAAATATATAATGATAATAATAATAATAATAATAATGATAATAATAATAATAATAATAATAATAATAATAATAATAATGATGATGATGATGATGATGATGATGATGATGATGATGATGATAATAATAATAAAAATAAAGGGAATGAGTAACAGTTGTCGTTGATAGTTGCAAACAAAACAGTTGACGATGTCGCAGGTTTCAGAATATTGATTTATTGAGAAAACCTTGATATATTTTGAGAATCCAGAATAAGAATGTGTATTAATTTTGTCTGTAATGAGTGAAGGTGTATTAGTTAGTAATTTAGGAATTTCATATCTAATGCACTTTTCAGCTGTAATATGTTTAGGAGTAGCGTACTGAGGAAAATCCCTATGTCTTGTAGAATACTGGTGAGTGGTGGGTAAGGTAGCGAACATATCACGAAAATAGCCAGGAAGTTCATTTTTACAGTATCGATAATAAAAGTTGAGGGCTTTTTGTTTGAAAAGGTCAGAAACCCTTAAAACATTTAATTTTTTTAATAAGGGTTCTGTGTGTGCGTAGAAGTGTGTGTGACATAGTAATCGAATAGCAGTTTTTTGCAGTTTAAGAACACGGTCACAAGTAATACCCCAGGCAAGTATAGAATAACTAATATGGGGTAATAACAGAGAATTGTATATGAGCAGAAGGGTACTTATAGGTAACAACTTATGTAGTCGTTTAAGTATAGCAATAGCTCTAGTAGTTTTATTCAGAATTTTATTAATGTGGGCATTCCAGTTTAAGTTTTCATTTATAATTAGTCCTAAGAAGTCAAATTCATTTGTCCTTTCTAAATATGTATCAACAATTTTAAGATTTATGTTTAATTCTAACTTTCGTTGAGGAAAAGAAAATAGCATATATTTAGTTTTTGATATATTAAGAGACAGTCTGTTTGCTGCAAGCCACTTATGTACTTTATCAAGTTCAGAATTTATGATGTTCGAAACGTCTTCATTATTAGGTTTTGGTTTATAGTAAAAGGTACAAAGTGAATTAATAAGTGTGGTATCATCGGCATATAATATGGATTCAAATTTAGGGGCAGCCAGATATAAGTCATTTATATATTTAATAAAGAGAACTGGTCCTAGAATCGAACCTTGAGGCACGCCAGTAGTAATAGGTAGATGTTTAGAGCAAACATCATTTAGTTGAACGTATTGAGATCTGTTTGTAAAATGACTTTCAAACCATTTAAGAGGAGTGCCAGAGATACCATAATGATTAAGCTTTTGTCGAAGGATATCATGATCTAAGGTATCAAAGGCTTTAGAT
This sequence comes from Hermodice carunculata, assembly GCA_964020975.1. NCBI lineage: Eukaryota > Metazoa > Annelida > Polychaeta > Eunicida > Amphinomidae > Hermodice > Hermodice carunculata. The sequence continues at coordinate 3,702,229 of OZ026614.1, read as the reverse complement.
AAGTCTAAAAATATAGTAATGGGTATTATACCGGAGTCAAGAATTTTAAATAATCTATCAATGAATTCTAGGGAGGCAGTTTCTGTGCTGTGAAGCTTTTTAAAACCATGTTGGCTGTTATAGAAAATGTTATGCTGTGTAAAATAATCGTAAACTTGATGATATACCACTTTTTCAAAAACTTTGGACAGGGCCGGGAGAAGTGAAATTGGCCTATAGTTATTCAGGACTTTATCATCATCTTTTTTATGTATTGGTAACACTTTAGCGACTTTTAGTTTGCTAGGAAAAATGCCTGTATTCAGAGACTGATTTATTATTAGAGATAGGGGTCTTAGTTTGTAATGACAATGACAGAGTTACTGCATTTTGTAATGACAATGACAGAGTTACTGCATTTGTTCCATATATGATAATAGTTCCATTTGTTTCCACCTGTGGCGTCACCATGACTCGACGTGTTATAGATTTTACTTGTATAATATTCCTTTAATGGGATATGGAAACATGTTTTTGTTTACAAGTTTAGAGGTACTGACCATCGCCCCCCCCCCCAAAAAAAAGCCTGCATGCCCTCCATTACCTAGAAAGAAGGTCAGGGGCATTCATGTTATGAATACCACACTGCTACCCATAATACATAAATGTGGCATATTTGGTAAAGTTCTCAAATATTTGGACCAGTATATATTCATAATTCTGTAGGTAGCACTACCACATTTTAACGACTTTCTGTCGTTTTCTCTCACCGACATTCTACTTAATTTAGTGATCATTCATGAAAAACATCAAAAAGGCGGCATCCTCGAATTTTTACGTTAAAGGCCATAAATTACATAATACTATAAGTGACATCACCCAAATCGAACTTGATCTAGATTTTACATGTATGTTTTCAGTTATGAAAGTTATATGGTTCTAGCTGAAGCAAAATGTGCACAGTACGTATCACACTCATAGAGTCAAGTTTGTGGACGTAGGGACCGACAGAACAATGATATGATAGACCGAGCTGAGAGGTGACATAAGCTGTGGAACATATATAGCAGAGCTATACAAGGTGGTCCTACTATGCAGGTGGTCTGTCATCATATTGAATGTGTACCTCTGGAATACAAATGTGGGCAACAGGACTGCACTCGTGTGTCTGGGTGCCGACCCGTCACAAGCATGCAGTTTTTGAGAAAAATAAAAACCCCGAGTGTTCATATAATATATAAACACACCTATATACATATATATATATATATACAGACATATATATATATATGTTTAAGTAAAACATTTACACTTTGAGGCTAATATCTTAGTTTTTATATATATATATATATATATATATATATATATATATATATATATATATATATATATATATATATATATATATATATATATATATATATATATATCCTTATATATATAATCTAAGATACATATATGTACCCACAGAGTGGCGAGTTGGCGTGGGTCAGGTGTTTCATTCAGGTAAAACATACCCTGCGCTAATTGTTTGACATATAGTGGTAAGAAACCATTCCGTGACATTATCATTGTCAAAAATCAGTCCAAATCATGACAAGTTCATCAAGATGAACATCACTACACACAACAGCAAGACTTAAACATCCACTGAGCCATACATTATTCAAAGAATGTGTAAAGGTGATAAAATGTCATATTCACAACATATATGCATACATAATTATCACTATGAAAGCTAAAAGCAGACAACAGTATTCAACAAGGCTACAGAAAACTGCATCAAAAATCCAAGAAAAGAAAAAGAATCCATGATCGAAACCTGTAAGTCATCAAACAAGCAAGCTCGAAATCGAGAGGTTAAGGGTAGACATACCCACAATTGAAGATAATTTATGTATCAGTTAACGAATATGAAATGCAGTATGAAGGAAAACATCTCTCTCCTGACTTGAGACAGGTAACAACACTTCTAGTAGTAGCACCAGCCAATAGCTCTTAACTTTAGGAAGTATCTTACTTCGTGCACGCATTGTTTAAAATATCAGCCACATTTAGTAGGTTTACATATTTACTACATCAATTTAAAAGCTCTCAAATCAACCTGAGGTGAAAAGAGATAATTTTCATTTTGCTCAAGAAACTTCAAGAACGATTGCTTTGATTTCATTTTCGAATATCCCTAATACAATTTTTTTTTTCTTTTTGTTTTTAAATAGAAGTCAATGACGACAATCAAAGTTGTCAAAATGAGTCCATACTCCTGCAAAGGCATTTAATCTTGACACATAGTCACCATAAGTGGGCCCGAAAAGAATATCACTATCCATATGGGAAAAATTTACTATGTCAATTTCAAAGTCATCACGTTTGTCATATAATTTTAACTTAAATTTTCTAATATCGTTTTAAATCATCATGTCTAAAGATGACCACCCCAGGTCAGTTTCTGTAGCTTCTTTTAATTCGAAATAATGAGGGTATACTTGTTAAACATATTATCCAAAGTGTTTATTATTGATGCTTTATGGGTCATCAATGTATCTTAAAGTCAATTTAAACCATTTATCATGAACTTGTTTATTTTGACAGCTCTGCAAGAAACGCATACTTGTAGTTAATTAAATATGAATTGACCAATAGATGTGCACAATTGGTACCCATTGAAATAAAACTGGTCTGTCAAAAGATGGAATATCCAAAATTGACATAAATGTTATCAATCAAGAAGTTCGACAACTCAACAAACCGATTATAATCAAATGAAGGCTGGCGATTCTTCACATCATTACCAAAATATGCACCTTTATAAGATCTTATCGTTCTTCAAAAGTTATTTTTCTCATATGTTTTATACAATAACATAAGGCATGATACATTCTTTTAAATCAGAATGAAGCAGTTGTATATAAAGTGGAGAAGTCCCAAAGAAGAAATCTGTTTAAAAGGTAAATGATTATCAGTATCATAATACTGCCCCAACAAGAGCCCCGCATTACATAAAGTCCCAAACCTGTTAAAACCATCAAAATTCCTGTACAACTTCCAGGCCTTTCTACAACAAGGCTGACAATTTTTTTAGCAGTAGCTTATATGAATTACAACTTATCAGAATGATTATGTAGATTTGGAAAGTGCACAAATGTTGGGTAAATGGGCATATATATCAGAAAATATCAGTCCAAATGAAGGTAAAAACTGTTGATGTTTGTTCAAAATAATATCCGATGACTCATTACCTTTTCATATATGCGACGACTCGAGTTAATCCACAGGCGTACTTCGTAAATGAAAACATAATAAAATTATCTACATATACCAATAATGCTATTGGATGTTTTATCAGGCGGCGGAAAAATGAATGTATCATGCATCTCTTGCAAGCAGTTAACAAATTATTGATTTGTCAGAACGGGATCTGCTGGTTAGTTGTATACTCTTGTGGCATTTGGATGTTGTATTAATTCATACGTTATGTAAAAATCACTAGTAATAGACGACTTTAACGTTTTAGTACATTAACTGGTCCTAACATAACTTTAATTCATACGTTATGTAAAATTCACTAGTAATAGACGACTTTAACGTTTTAGTACATTAACTGGTTCTAACATAACTTTCAAGTACAAAGTGCCATGTTTACTACATATATGTATACAAGGACATTGAACACAAACACACGCACATGCATTTGTATGTATATATATATATATATATATATATATATATATATATATATATATATATTATCAACTGGTGTAAAACAGCCTTGGTTATCGTTCATGTGTGTTGGGTTGGTATGAAAGCAATAAGTGTGATAATTTAGAAAGAATATGTTCAACGTCAAGTTTGATATCAAGTGAAATGTGCTTTTTCCCTGTATGCCCACAGATCAGAGATAAGAAACTACGCTAAATGGTTGCTCGAAACTTTTGCCTTCAATAACCAAACAGAGATAAAATAAAGTGTTTTAATTATAATCAATATCGCCCTGAAAATAGCTGCCCCAATAGGGGACAAAGTGATAAATTCTAATGGCAACAGACTTTTGAATATGGAACATCTTATCGAGAAAGGATGTGGCAGTACTGGACCTCATTGTATTGGTTGCCTTCCTGTGGCATATTTAAATTTGTCACACATTAAACATTTTATTATTGACAACAAATGGAAATATGAAGGTCCTCACATGGATGTAGTTGTATCACTCCTGTGTCAGCCCCTCGCACCTATATTATCACTCGGCCAACCATTCCGTGACGCGTAGGGGTGCCTGGCGGCTGATGCAAGGGGTAGAACTGGTATACCCTTGTTATAAAACACACACACACACACCACACACACACACACACACACACACACACACACGCGCGCGCACACACACACACACACACACATATATGTATATATATACATATATATATATATATATATATATATATATATATATATATATATATATATATATATATATGTGTGTGTGTGTGTGTGTGTGTGTGTGTGTGTGTGTCGACTGTACAACTAAGTATTATTGGTCAGCTTTGTATATCTGCAATTCGTAACACCAATTATACTTGCCATATGATAACACGCAGAAACCTTGGCATTTGAAGGTTTGCCTGTTACACATAAACTAATTTGAGACAAAAAATGAAAGCAAGTCTTTCACTGAAATGCTTCCATTGGTGGTAAAATTACGCTTTTATTTGATTAATATATGAAGAATATAAAGGCCGAAAGGACATATAAAATATTGTAGTATTACAATACATTTTCTACATATATAAATGAATTCTGCATACGAACAACATATCTTCAAAAAGACTTTTTAACGTCAAAAGAGCATTGAGATTCCAATCGTGCAAAGACAGAAATGAAAAATACTGTCTCACGACACAAAAAAACTTTAGCATGCCTATCTATCCACAAATCAGCAAGTGGTTCAGAAAAAAAACACAACAATACTCATACATTTCAACCCAACAATGACAGTCAACTTAAATGTTGTAAAAGGCAGAGGAAAAAAGGAAGTACATATAACATGTAATGATTGGTACCCTTTACTTAAGAACAAGTTTTGTTTCCCCACGAAATGAGTGATTCTCTGAACAATATCGACCAATTACACTTTTATTTCGCAAAGTAAATTCTTACTTTCATGCGACACAGGACCGTATACAAACACACACACACACACACACACACACACACACACACACACACACACACGCACACACATATACATACATACATATACACATGCATACACACACACACACACACAGACAAACTCATACTATCCCCACCTGAGTGTATTATTTTTAATTTTTTAAATCAATGTAATATGCGTTTAGAATTCTACAGCAGAAGCCAGTATATTCAAACCTGTCTATTGTGAACACCTGTGGGACTGACAAAAAGTGTCCACAGTTGGCAGGTGTCCACATTAGACATGCATTTTTAACAAGAGAATTGACCTTCCAGTCCTGGACATAACTGTCCACATATTACAGGTGCCCGCCTTATAGAGGTGTCCACAGCAGCTTGTTTACTGTAATTTGTTTATCAGAACTAGTCGAGGCGAGTTGAAGTATGCCTTCTATTTTATTCTATATATATATATATATAGAAAGAATTACAGGAAGAGAAAATTCAATAAAGAGGGGGGGGGGGTGAACAAAAAAAGGACACAAGCATAGACATGAAGACGACCGTTTGCAATTATCAGTGATCCTGACGACATGTTGCTTTCTTCAGTGTATCTTAGAACTAAAGAAAAAAAGGAAAGAATTATACATGTTATATGCGGATATCGAGGGGTTAAGAAGTTTTTGTTCTTACAAAAATTGCAAGAGCTGTGTTTATCTTTTTAAAAATGTATGGCATTTGTTGTTTCAAATTTAAGTCCTTATCAAACCAAACTCCTAATCATTTAATAGTATCAACTTTTTTATTTTTGTTTACCATCAATATCAACATATTCATTAAAAAACTTTCTACTGTTTTTGCAATCGGATTAACAATGTAGTTTGTTTTCTCAGTATCAACCATTGATTTATAATTATTTAATCAAATAATTAAGAGCTTACCTGCCTCTACGTTTTAGTGTATTGATACAACTATCTCTGAAAAGTAAACTCGTGTCATCAACACCAAGCATAGACAAAACACCTGGGGACATGCGACCTAGGTCATTAATATAGATCAGAAACAATAATGGTCCTAATATGGATCTTTGAAGACACCACAGGTAATAGATAATATACTTGAGTCAAGATTAGCAAGATTAACATATTGTTTTCTACCTGACAAATAGCATCTGAACCAATAAAGGGTTGCTCTATGTATTCCATAAAATGATAACTTTTGTCATTAAATGGTATAACTAACAGTATCGAAGGCCTTTTAGAGGTCGAAGGCTCACTAAGTGCATACTATTTCCTTTCCAAGGCCTTCCATATTTTATAAGATTAATAACTGACAGCATATTTGCTACTGTGCTTTTTTTCGAAAGCCAAATTGGTAATCATAAAATAATGATTTTTAAAATTAATTTCTAAATAGTGAGCAAGTTGTTGGTGAACAACCTTTTTTCAAATTTGTAAAAGAACGGTCCATAATACAATAGTTCTATAATTGTTAAAGATGTACGAGCTCCTGTTTTTTATGAAAAAAAGTGCAAAGCAAGCTTTAATGTATTGGAAAAACACCAGTTGATAGTGATAAACTTATAATATGAACAAGAGGAGGTGCTGAGTAGTTGGATGCGAATTTAAGAGTTTGGGATGGGTGTTTTAAGGTGTTGATGATAGTAATAACATCCTGTTCAGAAATGGGAGCACAAATTAGAATCAGAATAGTTACGTTTATGGTGAATTTTCGGTTTAAACAAAGCTTTGTGGTATTTAATTGGTTAAAGAGGCTCTGACTTTTACAAAGTAAGACTTAATTCAATTTGTTATTTTTTTTGGGAGGGGGGGTGTAGGTGTGCGCTCGGCATTATTTGGACAATTTGGGCAGTTATTGTATTCAGTTTAATTTTTCTTAATTGGAGATTGATGCTACTTGCAGTATAGTTATTACTATTGTTATCATTATTATTATTATTATTATTATTATTATTATTATTATTATTATTATTATTATTATTATTTATATAATTATTATTATTATTATTACTTACAATTGGCACTTGTGAATCAGGGATTATTTGTTTTATATTTATAATTATTTACCCAAGCAGGAATAGTTTTATTGTAAATATTTTGCCTATTTTGGATAAACATGGAAACCGCCCTTTCGGCATCTGCGTTCTCGTACAGAAGATTCCACTTAATTAACTTGAAGATACAGCTATAACATCAATGTAAATATTATCAACTAGGAAAGCAGTCCTTTCCCTTGATCTGGAAGGTCTGCCAATGCAAGGAAGAAACACATTACTATTACAATGTTCAATAAAGTCAGAGGTTGCTGGGTGTTTATCCATATGAAGGAGATTAACATAAAAGTCACCGATTTATTTTCCAGTAAATCAAGGCACGTAATTGTTCAACAGTTATATTAGGATTGTACCAGGAGGGGCATATATTACTCCTAGTATCATATCAGAGTCGTCAGTAAAATTATGAACTTCAAAAAACGAGGACTTCATTTTCATTAAAAAAAAAAAATGATAGGTTTTCTCCACTGATGTAGTGATTACCCATGTCCGAGAATAATGAAAAAGCATCCCCGTTTCTGTTTAATCTGTATTTAAAACATGACCCATATTCATAAATTCCAAACCCAACAATGACAGCGAGGATTCCAGAGTTACCAGAACATCAATATTCATCTTCCTATTCCACTCCTGACTTGAGACAGGCAGTCACCAATAAAAACCAACCGGTGGTTTTACACTGGTGCTCTCAACCTTTGAAATGGTCTTCATTAAGTACTGACTGGAGTGTTTCCAAAATGTACAGGCCTGACAGCGAGGATTCCAGAGTTACCAAAGCATCAACATTCATCTTCCTATACCAATATGAAGAAACAAATTTCACTCCTGACTTGAGACATGCAGTCACCCATAAAAGGAAACTGGTGGTTTTCGACCACAGTCCTCTTAACCTTTGAAATAGTCTTCACTAAGTACTGGTTATAGTGTTTCCAAAATGAACCGGCTTGACCACTCAAAACCCATATTTCATTGCTTCATTGCCAATTTGTTTTGAAAAGAGACCTTGTAGGCCTATCGGTTTTTTTTTTTTTTTTTTTTCTTTTTTTGGTTCTCCTGATGTGTGAGTCAGACGATTTATAAAAAAGAAGGCAGTAGGACCACATTATTTTTGTGATATTTATGCATGTGGAACATTATAAACTCACTATAACTATGAGTCCGAGAACACAGCCCACAGCACAACATAGCCAATGACGTATTTATAAAACCGTAAAGAAAAACATGACCCATATTTATAAATTCCAAACCCAACAATGGCAGCAGAAAGATTCCAGAGTTACCAAAGCATCAACATTCATCTTCATATTCCAATGTGAAGAAACAAATTTCACTCCTGACTTGAGACAGGCAGTCACGCATAAAAGGCAACTGGTGGTTTTTAACCAGTCCTCTCAACCTTTGAAATAGTCTTCATTAATTACTACCCATAGCAAAAGAAGAAAGTACGCGTACATTGTTTTTGTGATAAAGTACAGAAAAATGTATTCAAATCATCAATATGAGCTGGGAAGCTATTTACATTCAGATGGAAGAAAAGACAGACGACTTTTGACCAAGGCTATCCGTTTTCGCATTGAACGTATCCTGGGTGTAGTTATCACCACAACAAAATTTAATTACAAATAAGTTAATTAGAAAAAAAAGTGAAAGTCAGGATCCGTATCATAGAGAGGGATTATATTGTGAACATCATTCAGATACTGAGGGATGAAAACGTCTTCATCAAGCTTACTAAAGTCTATATTGGGAGAAGAAAGCCACAAATCTGAAATAAAATATAAGAATTCATGAATATCATTGGTGTGGGTAAAAAGGGAGCTCTGACTGGATACACAAAGGATAAATCCATGATTCCTATATTTTACCTTCATTATCGATACATTGTGTATGAAGGAATCTATGTCATACCAAGCACTTAAATTGACGTTTACCTCTGGAACTCACTCTTCTAATATATGTGACAAACTATCATACTATGATACACAATAAATATATATAGCATTTTGACAAATTAACGTGCTAAGTATATGGAAAAAATGTTCATTCTATAAGAGTAGAGCCAATAGTCAGAACAATATACGATATGTGACGAATACACATAAAAATGATTTATTCTTTGTATGAGTTGCAATTTGCAATAGCGTAAACATATAAAAAAGCGTAGTTTGTCGTGTGCTGAATTTTAACAAAAGGCCACTATAAACAGAAAGGTTTTTATAGTTCAGCATTACTTGATCGATGAAATTATGTGGACAAAAACTGGCATATCAAAGTATTACCTTTGCACTTGACGACACATACATTTGAACTTCTAGTACAATAGCCCAAAACATAAATGCAATAGTATTTTATCAGTAGAGGAATATTTAACAGTGGTATGAATGCATAAATGAAACAGCAGTCTTTTTTCACGACCGAATCTTGAGATACAGTTGTACCAGGTGAAAAATATAAGGTAGTGATGGCAACATACAAGAGTAAAACTAAGGTAAACAATACGAAGGGGGTTATATGCGTAAACAGGTGTATGAGGAAACAGGAAACTGTGACTGACTTAGGCTATCAAGGGCAGTGTCCATGTTGCATCGCTCACGTAAGCTTAAGACGATCCTCATCAGTAATAATGGGGATCATTTATTAACACTGTCCTTGACCAGTATTCTGCCGTCATGGGTCCACGCATCTTGTCTCCATGCTTTGATGATCTGGCCTTGAAAAGACGAGTCGTTTGGGGTTAGGTTAGGTCGTCATTCAAGGGAATCCGTCTGTCGGTAGATATGCTTCCTATAGTCTATCAACCACGAATGACGGAAACAAATATCGGTGAAATTGCATGACTTGTGAAATGACTAAATCGTATTCAAAGCTTCTTCCATGCACCCTTTGCACATTTTCATATATCTTACTTCTTGGTTTGTTACATTTTGCGCCAAGTTGGGTTATGAAGCGATCCATTTTCTGTGATTCAAATGTGCCGCCATTGCTAAATGTTACCTCACGTATGCGCAGCTGGGGAAATTCATTTTTAGGGGGACCCGGGGGGTAATGTACAAAATTGACACGTGACAAGCGGACGATTCTTCTGTATTTACCGCCTTAATTGATTAGATTTGTCTATCGTTGGTAGCCTACCTGCAATCTTATGAATACAAAAATGAAAACTACAAGCACTAAAGAACTGATTTTGAATGTGATGAACTGTTTGAGTAGGGAAAGGAATGATGTTAGCTTTTCAGATCTATCCGTAGACCAATAGAAAAGGCTGCACGAGCCTTTAATTTTACAACAAAGCAAGTGATATATTCCTTTGAAAAATGACTCACCATTGCAACTGGGGAAACGGAGCTCAGAACCTTAATCAATGCGTATTGGGGCAAACAGTAAAACTGAAAAGCTGGGTGATTTTACTGTGAATTTTTTGGCCAAAAAAAATGCAATAAACTGTCAAAGACAAGCACATTCCCACCAAAACAACCAAAGCTGATGATATAAAAATCTGGTTGCAAAGAAAAGTTATAATTCCCTCCCCCCCCCCAACAAAATTAAGACATTGTTGCCCCCCCCCCTCCTCCTTTTCTGGAAAGGGGCTAGGGGTGTGAATATCAAGCCCTTACAGTGAATGATCTAAACGCATTTTAGTTAGTACCTTTGTATCAACAATTGCATACTTGTGCGATTGGTCCTAAAGACGAAGTATCAAAGAAATGAGAGCCAATGTCTTGAAGAGGTGCTCTTAAAAACAAATGTGGTCTCTCACAAGAGGTGGTCTCATGAGCAATTTCCACTGTAACACCACTATAGGGAACATCAAGTTCCAAGATCAAGTGGTTCTCAATTGAACAACACAACATACCGTGAAATTTACCTGGTCCTGTCACCTAGATTTGGGGTCAAAGTCACAAAATATACTTCTTCTTTGACATATTTTGCACAGTTGGGTTGCCGTGTTGTTTTCTCCTTCAAACAAATTTGAACCAGCTGTCTTACAAATAAGATTCTTTTCTTGAGTTGAGGTGATGTCGCTGTTTATTTAAAATATGAAGTCTAAATCTGTGATATACAAACAAACTGACATTATGATGCATACATGCACTCTTTTATACTTCTTATCAAAGGCATCAGTGTCACTGACAATATGCTTAAGGCCAAACTTCTCAAACATGTTCAACAAAACAAAACTATTAACACAAGCTACTTTATTGACTGTCTTGCACAGCATCATAGACACAGAGTGATACGTTTGCCTCCTATCACTCGGAATTAAATGCTATCAAACTCATTTGGCCCAACGTAAAGGTGCATGCTGTAAAGCTAAAATCAAGGAGGCTATCAATGGGAAACTGTTAATATTTATCAGCCGGCCTCTTGGCCAACTTGAAAAGGGGACCAGCAGTTTTTAAAAATCTTATTAAGCAAAAATGGAGAGAGAGAGAGAGTGAGAGTGAGAGAGAGAGAGAGAGAGAGAGAGAGAGAGAGAGAGAGAGAGAGAGAGAGAGAGAGAGAGAGAGAGAGAGAGAGAGAGAGTGGGATGGAGAACATACCTTCTGATTTTTTTTTCCTTGCAAACAGTGACCTGAAAGGGCTGGCTGGCCTAATCTGTGATCAGGTATCATGTAGTGTGCAGCAGACATATCAAGGAGGCTACTACCAGGCTTTGAAATATCAGGGATGGTTGAGTGACTGATTTAGCATTCAACTATCCCTCGAAATATTTACAAGAGTGCTCATAACCAACAGAAGATTCGTTTCATGTTCTTTGCACTCTTATAAGGTTATAGTCCAGTGCATCAAACTGGTATTATCGAAAAATCCACGTTAACCTTAATCAGTGACTCACATTGACAGATTGCACATTTGAAGGTCTAGGGCGTATGTCTTGCAAGGAAATAGAGCTCGTTCCGGGACAAGATGGTGAAAAAATCTGCTGCACTGTTTTCATTTTCAGTGACCAGCGACGAGGGGGGGGGGGGGTCTTCCTTCTTTACCGAACACTGTGGGAACACCTCGAAAGATCATTTGATTAAGATATGACATTCTTTTTGAAGTCACATGGATGGAAACAATAAATCACGGCACACCCTCGTCACTGTACAGCGTGTCTTATCTATTACTCATACGTATCCCAGCGTAGAGGCTATCAGATATAGATGTAAGAATTGTTTACACACATAGTATTTTTTTTAAATAAGAAATCGCCTCAATGATATCACTAGTACTGTGATAGACGGATCATTTGGTTTTGGATAATATCCATGCGTACTCCAGTTAAAGAAGGTTTGCAGCTTTAAGGAGCCCCACTTATATTTTAAAACGTTCCCATTGTTGTCCTTTAAACAGGGGTGCATGGTTGGCTGAGCGGTAAGATGCTCGCTTTTCACCTCTGTGACCCAGGTTAGATTGTCGTACTGGGTAGCATGTGGAAAAAGTTCCTACCACTTTAACCGTGCATGGTGGTTTTCTCAGAGTCTTTTCCTCCACCGCAGACAAGGTAGGGTATACACCAACATCTGTGCCATAGAGAGTGACTCGATATGTCAATGCTTGACTTCTTTCACAATCCATGTAAAACAAATGTGTCTATACTTATAGAATATCTTTTTGTAAATATCATGCATTAGTATGAACCATGCATTAGTATGAACATAATTTTCACATTACGTTATGATCAGAGCTGAGTCTGACCTTGACCACTGTGTAAAATGCACTGCTTTAACTTTGTTACTGCTATATTTTAATCGTCACAAGTCCTAAGTGTTATCCTGAAAAATGAATGCTTACATGAGGTTAAGCAAATTACTGTGTGCACACACTTGTCACACATGCAGGGCTACAGTAATATTTCCCTGGTTGTACTGCAACGGTAGTAATTTTTTGTCCCATTCTTTACAGGTCACAGTTCTTTTGTATATGTCACCAGACCATTACTCCCAGTGAACATTTCACTATGACTTTCAGAACTCTAGTGTAAATCATAAGTCTACAGCATCGATTTAAATACAGTTTCCAATGCTTGACATAATTTTAATGATTGATTTCAATTTAGTAGTAGACATGAGAGCCCTAGATATTGGGCAATTCTTGAAAGATGGCAACGGACTAGCAGCAAGAAGGAAGCAGCCTGGTGAGAATATTTGCTAGATATAAAAGTGTGCATGATTAATAGCATAGCTACAAACATGTGAATAAGTATTACCAGCAGGGTCTTGGGGACAATGTGAATCTGTAGGTAGCAAATGGTTGGCGGTGCACACACAAACACACACAGACAGACACATAACTTTTTTAACACAAAACGCGTTATTGTGGGCTGATAACAGCCTATGGTCGGGCCTGATACCAACTTCATTAGAAAAGAGCAACAGTCTGCCATGTACGTGATATCATTAAGGAAAACGACCACTGTACCATGCGGATAGGCAGGATTTATAAGCAGGAAATCAAAGAATGTTTGAAATCTTATGTATTGGTGCATGTGCAGATTCTTATGTCAAACATTTTATTAGAACTAAAATTTAAAAACGAAAGCCCAGTTGCGCCTTTTAATTCACAGCAATTCTACGGCAATTAGGAGATGCATGAGTACATATTGACTGATTCACTGTCCGCCTAGAGAAAAGTAATATTAAATATTCTTAAATAAACAATGACTTGCCTGGTTATTCTTCATGTGCAAAAGGTTTGCAAAGCACTTGCTGGAGGTATCCTCTTTTGGTCTCAATGTAAATCCAACATAACATGCAATGTCTCTTCTCTTGTATAACTGAACACCCGGAGTACAAAATGACATCGACAACATTTTCATATTCGTGGCATTTTTTCGTGACCTTGTTAACGCCCTTAGAAGATCAAGTTATCCACGAAGTCAAGTAAAAAATGACGTAATAAATTCATGCGCGAATTTGTCACCATATTTTGCCTTCCATCATTTCTAAGTTAAAGTTATAATTACCAGATGTACACAAGGTGTTTCTGTGACGGATCATCATCTGCAAAGGGAACATGGCTGGTCCGATGAATTGTATTTTTGACGTGGCAGGTTTCATTTTTCCTTGTCCTCGACGTAACAGTTTCCAATCAGCTATTAAATACAAACGTAATGCCAACAAGCTCAATAATATAAATATATGAATATCAGTTCTATTTGACAAAGGAATGTATGTTTGAAATTGACGTGATACTACAAATTCCTCACGAACACTGGCGAATCATTATTGAATGATGCATATTGTATCTGAATCACATTCATCGCTAGGCATAAACGACACCCTCAGTTGGCCAGTGAACAATACCGACGTGTATTTCTTGCTTTTCCTATTTTAATTTTTTAATTTCAACTTTGAATGGTCGTGACTATCACGGAAAACAGAACAACGAATCATTTTGCACAATACCTGGTATTATGCTGGGCATAATGAGAGGCTGTATAATTCAGTCTCTCAATTACTCCACTACTTTTGTCATTGGCCCACTTTTCTTCTTAAGTTGTGCTTCTTAAACATTCCGTTGAACTGTTTTTTTGAAGAATGTCTTAAAATATGTGTGACCCTGAACAAATTAGGCAGAGTTGACCTTTTTCAGGCTTTGTACCCAACTTGCTTTAACCTGGACATCGAAAAGATACAATCTGTCAACAAATCGAGTTGAACAACTCAACTCTGAATCTTCATTTCAGCTATTTCACGATTCAGCAATACAGGGAGTGCAAACTACTACATTACAGGTTGCATTCTCGTTCATAAATACTGTACTTCATGACTCTCTCTGCCCTCCAAAGTATAGTGGTCAGCAAATCAAGCATGCCAGTGCTCTGAGCTAGTATAATGGATCAATGGGCAGCTTTTACATTTGTATTACTATGAATCTTTTTATTCATTTAATTCTTTGCTATACTAAAATTCTGGTTAAATCTGACAAAGACGATGAGGTGTATAGTTTCATAACTTTACTAACATCAATCCACATATATCCCATGAAACATATAATATACCATAAAGACATTTAACATACACAAATTTTGGGCATAGTTATGCGCAAGCGCACAGTCCACAAACAATAGATATGCTTAGATGGCCTATGTTTTGGCATGATTCCTCATTATATAATTGGGTTGATTTGCCCGTATATATATCACTGAATAAAATAAATTCCCATGATATCACTTTGAGCAAGAAAAATTAGACTAAAGGGCGGGCGAGGGGAAAAACGAAATACGCGACTTGATAGGGCGACGCACAGGACAAAACTGAATTTGGAAGAACGACCGGTCCACTGGTGCGTGGACAACTATTAAGCATAAGAAAGAAAAGGTACTGCAAGATTAAGTCATAATTAAAACGTACTTTCCGATCGCGTCCGCTCAAGTGACCCCGTCTTACACAGATTTAACCTACAGTGCGTTAACGCATGTCCTATAAATTAATAATATAATGGAGTCTATGTTGTCAACTTCTTTATCAATCTGTCCTTGAAAAAGAGTACCTTCCTTCCGCTCAAACTCTCTTTTTCCAAGATAAGACTGATGCAGATGTTAACTACTCTATATGTTTGTAACAGTTTCATTTAAATCTTATGGCCTTCGTCATGTAACACGCTTTGAAAGAAGAAAGAAGATATAAATTCGCATACAAATTTGCGTATTTGCTTGTTGGTGTCAATATTTCTTCTTCACAGTAACAAAGAATTACAACTGAGTATATAAAGCTGACTAACAAAGCTCCCATAAAAATGTTCAGCTGCTCGGTCTGCGGAACAAAGAGTCTTAAATTATACTTTGACTCACGACCCCTTTAAAAGGTATAAACACATTTGTTTTGCATGGATTGTGAATGGAGTCAAGCATTGGCTTATCGACTTACTCTCCATGGCAGCGATGTTGGCGTATACTTCCTACCTTCTCTGTGGTGGACGAAACCGAAGAACTCTGAGAAAACCACCGTTTAGTTTTAAAGTGGTAGGAACTTTCTCCACATGCTTCCCAGGACAAGAATTGAACCCGGATGGCAGAGGTGAAAGGCGAGCGTCTTACCACTCAGCCCATCATGCACCTTTAATGCCTATTGCTATTGAATGGTCAGCACTGGTGATATTAATATGCTCTAAATTACCCAGTTTACCTTTTTGGAATCACTTCAAGCTTTTTGCATAAAAACTCATCCCCAATATTGACGTTAATGTGTTGGTGTTACGTGGCCTGCATTTGGTTTTTGCCGTGTTCTGTGACAGATGCCGTTCAACTGTAACTTATCATCGTCTCATGTGTAACATGATTCTATACCTACGTAAATATTCCAAAGGATAAATTGTCATTTCATTAACAGCATGGTCTTCTTTCTCCGCTACAATAATGTGTTGTACATTATGTCTACACTTTCCTAGATCACAAAAACATTATGCACATTCATAAATTTCAAACCAACAATGAGAGCAGAGTTAAACACAGTAAAAGGCAGAGAATGAAGAATTACCGAAACTACAACTTTCAGCTTCCATGCCAATGCCAAAAAATTTCAATCCTGACTTGAGACAGGTAGTCACCCATACAAGAAAGGCGTCGATGACGGCTGTCAGCTGTCGAATCACGTAAGATGTCACCCACCGAATGATTAGAAAAATATGCAAAAACTGGTGTCTGTCCTTATCGTAAACATGACATCGCTAACCCTTAAACATATATGTCCGTCAGTCACTACCTTAAGAGAAAATTTATGTTGAGCACATAATGTTTGTGTGGTGAATGCTACAGAGTCCCAAGCTACCAAAATTATAAATGTACCTGTCCTATTCTCTGTTTAAATCAACATAATATTAATCGGCTTCTTTGCATTATCAAGCTATAGAGTAATTGCTACATAATCGACTCACATATATTAAACAGTTCTGTCTCCTTCACAGTGTTTGAAATTACTATTTGTTAAGTACCATATACCTTTCAAGACACTTCAGGTATGTGTATGTGAGTCAAAAATTATAAATTAAACCACATCTTTATTCACACAAACCCCTGTTATTTTCCACCCCTGTCAGCTGAAGTGAACTGTAAGGAGACCAAATGTACGTTACACTTTTCACAAAGAATACATGACCAAATCAAGGTGTAGGAGTATTTCATTTACCATAGTCAAGAAAATTGTACACATGTGAATTATACAATATCATAAAAGTAGAGGACATAATTAAACAAGTCATTACCTACGGTACATCAATAACCCGTGGAACATTTTTAAAGGTGTTGATATCTTTAGCATGAATAACGCAATATCGAAGCATGAAAGGTTTGTCATTATATGGTCTTCAGAAATGATCCACCTGGGGGCAGGATTGTATCACATGGCCTTGGCCTTGGAGGAACCGACATTCACTAAGCCTATGATCTCTAAGGACGCATACCCAGTGGCCTGTGTCTATCATATCGCCATATGATAAATGTGAACTGTGACTTCCATTAGCATTAAGACATATATCAATATAAAAATGAACTATTTCCACTTTTTGTTTGAGATCTCGGATTGAGTCGTTTACAAAAAGTGATGGATGACAGAACTCTGAAGAGCCTTGATGCACTCCAATCATAGCCATAATGATAGCTGCACCTCATTAGCTTGTTGACCCTTTAAACAGTGAGACAAGAGCATGCAGCATGACCATACTACACTTTATATGTTTAAGTGCATTAAAGATTTCATTCCCAAGCACTCGATATAGTCCTTTAAGAAATCAACAAGTAATAAGTCTCTAAGTCACGATATGTTTAATGCACCCTTGTCTGGTTAAAGCGACACTTTTTATTTGCCTGGGGCAAACCATCTGTTATGCATATTCATATATTTTGTCTATACAGCTGATGATGCTTATCCCGCAATAAGTGTCGCAGAGATTGCGGTTTCCTTTTTTTTCCAATTAACATATCAAGTGGACACATGTTCATTCATCAGATAAGTTGGATCAACCACTAGATTCGGTAAGACCATCAAGAATGTCACCCACTGCGCTGGGAGCAGTCTAAACAGGCTGGGACTGGGAATTTAACCGATTCATTGATATAAGTAACCTGCATTGAGAAGTTCAGTTTTGAATGTTTTGTTACTGAAAAATGAGATTTATGTTGGAGTTTTCGGGAGGGGTGCTAATATGGAGCCTGGCCAAAAAAAGTCATCACTGCACTGCAAATTCTCATTACTCTGCTTAAATGTGTTTGCATTCCATAAACAGATCGCGCACAGTCGTACAGATGGTAAAACATATATGCAAAATAGAAAATGGTGTCATCAGGAATCAGGCAGAGGAAAAAAGGACAACAGCCAAGGGTGCTGCGTTCATAACAACGCCATATGATAAATGTGAAGTTAAGCTTCCATTTCGGTACCTGGAACGAGATAAAACCTTCCAAATAAATAAGAATAATTTCAAGAAATGCAGAGTCTTTATAAATTCTCGTATTATATTCCAGTGGAGGAAAGACAGGGACAAGCAACCTGAGTGCACACTGGGTCATGAGGTTAAATATACACGATCGAATGCAGTGCCCAGGGAGCCATACCCCACAGCTTGAAAAAAAAATGCATGAAACTGCAAAGTAACACAGACCAGCCTTTTTTGGTGAATGTATAATAAAGTAAACCTCAAACGCAAAACCAATCATTAATGGTGAATGTGTCATAATGACAAGCACAAATACACACAACTGTTTATGATGTGTGAATAAGAAAAACAGCCGCAAACAAATAAATACAGTGTATATATTTAAAAACAACCACAGATACAAACTCCATCTGCTTTGAATGTAGTGAAGAGAATCACAAAACAAAACCACACACAACGATTATCTATAGCATGAGGGTAATCCCAACAAGCACATAAAAAAGGGAATCATCAAAGCAGCATTTAAGAGAAGCAATCACAAAAGCACTGTATCCACATTCTTGATGAATGTGCACACTCAAAACACATTGTTTGTGGCGAGTGCATAATAAACCCAAACGTAGTTGCTCACACATTGGGACCCTGTAACAACTCTTCATAAAAAAAACTTATCACCAGCATATCAGCTTTGAATTAACTTCTTTGTGTTATAATAGTTTTTGTATGATAATAGACGCAATGGACTGTCTCAAGTATACAGATAAAAGCCCCATTAAGGCAGAAAAGCAGTCTTGGCATGTATTTCATGACCTGCCAACCTATTTTGAAACCCAGCATCTGCGAAATACCCTCACCAGCTTAGCAACAACACATGCTCGAAGAGTAACTCTCAGTCATCATTCTGTGGCAACATATGGTTCAGTAGTCATATAAGTATTTGGGATTACCTACGTGAGTTATCTATTGTATTTAAAGTTCCTGGAACTCTAGGTTCCAATCCACATGATACATTTGCTGGTGTAGCAGGTCATTTTCATTTGGGGACCCACCAACGTTTGTTTCCTTTGAGCTCCTCAATCGTTGGAAAGGGACATTTATGGATACTTCTGATATTATGAAAGAAGATGAGAATCTTACAAACTGAGTCAATGTTGAATCCCACCATTTGTGAGCAAAACTTAAAGGTTGTTCCTGTGCATCTGCAAGAAATTTATAAATCTAATGTGGCCAGGAACGGCACAAGCTCTGTGAAAAGACTGGAATGCAAAGTTGTGATTCATTAACTAACATGAGCTCTGTGGAAGCGAAGAGTTGACGAGTGACTTTTCAAATAGAACTCTGGAAAAAAAGACTTGACCAAGTAATCAGTGACCATTACTCAGGAAGATCGATATTCAAATTCCGTCCAATTTCGAATCCATCAGAATATGACAGGTAAACATAAACATGACCAATTACATACATGCTCTCAACATTCATTAAGCTATGCATCAGCCATCAAGCTCCATCCAGACAACATCCCCAAAAGAATAATGACTGTCATGAAAAGTAAAAGCGCACAACAGTTTTTACTTTTGTCAAAGAGACAAAATCAAATTCCGTGTAATCAAGATTCAACCAAGATCAAAATCGGCAGCCATCAAGCAAGCTATGTCGAAATCCAGTAAGATCAAGATAAACATACAACACGCATAAATATAGTATGGAAGACACCATCGCTCTCCTGACTTTAGACAGGTACTAAGTAAAAGTTAGTAGCAGCTTGAATGATTTGATGCGTGCAATTTTCAACTATAAGGCGTATTTTGTTCCATCCATTTACCACTAAATTGCTGAGTACAATTAATAATTGCTGAAATCACCGTTCATATAAGTTTTCAAATATGCCTTACATTGGCGTTATTAAGGCTTATTTTAATCTATTTATTTCAAAAAATGAATTTGACAATTTAGGTTTTGAAGATCCCTGTTTTTGCCAATTTATCAAACAAAATGTATGGCATAATTCATCGTTGTCATATTCAGTGCATACTCTTGCAAGGGCAATCAACCGTGACACATAGCCCCCATAAGCAGGCCCAAAGGATATATTAATATCGATGTGCGGGTCGTGAATAATATGAAAATGGAACTTATCACATCTGTTGTGTAGTTTAAACTTAATACATCATCATCATCACCATCATCATCATCATCGTCATCATCATCATCATCATCGTCATCATCGTCATCATCGTCATCATCATCATCAATTATTTTTGGTATCCAGGTATAAACCTTCTGAGTCATTTTTGGTAGTTTCCTTTAATTCTAAATCGCTTGGGTTATATGAATGAAATGCACTGTTTGGAATACTTATAATTTTTGCTTATTAGTTCATCAATATATTGAAAAGTCAGTCAAAAATATTTACGACGATGGTCTGCTCTGAATCAAACCTCTCAAGCTATGTGCGAACGGGCAGTACTCAGGAGTTACATATTATTAACCTACTCCAGCTCTGCGGTAGCACAAGTCTGCGGAGTTGCCTTTGCTTAACACATTATAGTTCTATACCAACACACATATAATACATGCTCAGTATTCTTTATATATATATATATATATATTTATATATGTCTGTGTATGTTTTTCATGTGAAGTTCTTTATACAGGCTCAATGGCTTCACAAAAGTACCATGAGACCATCAATAACACACCCATACTCTGGCAAGGTCGGATAGAGAAAGTATCTTCGATTAAGTCACTCTAGATATGTTGCACATGCCTTATATGAATTATATGGTAATAGAGAACGGCACGTTTTCTTCAATTAAGACACTGCGAGTCGCTGGCAACACATAGTCGAGGAATTGTGGTGATGTTAATATTGATAATGCAGATGATCAGAATTAGCAAAAGTGTCGTCCAGAGGATCATGATCATCTTTCAAATCACCTAACTGTTTTTTCTACAAGGATTTATGACAACAGATTGTTCTTAAAAGTTTGGTAAAAGTTGGAGTTCTTTCCTTTTTTTTTTTTTTTATTTTGGTTTTTGTTTTTGTTTTTTTTTTGATGACAAACATAAATTTATGTGCTGCAGTAAAAAGGGTTACAAAAGGAATTGCCAACACATGGGATCGAGTGAAATCACATAATCGTACAAGCAGATTGAGGCAGCGACATTTCCACTGATGAAAACAAGCACATTTTGTTAATAATGTCTTTTTTCACAATTATGGCCCACAGACCAATCCTTGAGGTAGGATTTGGAGTGTTTTTGGTCTCACCTATTGTTTTATTTCGGTAATCTGTTGCGCATGAAATGCATATGTTCACCCACCTCCATACAATGTATGCACACACACACACACACACACACACACACACACACACACACACACGCACACACACACACACACACATATATATATATATATATATATATATATATATATATATATATATATATATATATATATATATATATATATATTTATTACATGTATATACGCTCCTACTGTTCCAGTTCATGCATCCACCGAAAAGTGCATTCGATACTCTATCCCCAAATTGATTCAAAACTCCCCTGTAACTCTGACAAGCAAAATCCACACTAATTCCTACTGTGGTTTCTCACAATATGTCAAAAATTTCTGTATTACTCAATATTCCGAAACATGCTCCATTTCTAATTGTTTTGTATGTGGTAACCATCAATAATTTGATTGTTTGCATGAAATTGTATCACACAATATCTAAGTTGATATGTACACAAATATAAATGGTTGTTAAACATGCTTTTTACGATACAAAATGGTGTGAACCGGCAAAGTAAATTTTTTTTAGGTGGCCCATGCGAGAGCGGATGTTTGTTCATCCTTATGCTAGGTCATCCTGACAATTATGTTCAATGGTAGTAGCAACAATGTTGGCTTTTCTTGAATGTATTGTTTTTTTGCTATTACTAAATAAATTGTTAGATGTATCCACTTGTGTCGAATAATTGAAATCTGAATCTGAATCTGAATCTGAACAAATCTCATCATGCTATACTTGTCACCCTGCTTTCAATATCTTACCACTACACGCGGATGGAAGGTATGGTCATTCATGAAGAATACAATGAGCGTATCGCTCACATAACGAGCGATCAAAGTAGAATTTCCCGTTGTCCTTTGTAATAAACGTGTGCAAGTCACATTTTCTTAGTGCAAATTGGTCCAGTTATTGCTTTTTAAACTCCATGGTATATAACCACAGCTTGGTAGCAATAGAGCATGAACGAAATCGTGCATGTTCCTACCTTTCCTCAACTCAAGCCATAAAACATACTTTTGTTTCAAATTGAGCATTATATGGCTTTACAAACATAATATCATTGTGCTACAAATCGTATTATGCATGCGAGAGTGACATATGAACTCAATCAAACATTGCTTTGTGTTAACTCTGACGCCAAGCATATCCAATTGACCTCGACATGCATTATGACACTGGTAAAATGCTGCCCTGTAGTTTTTGTTTGTGAATCTGGAGGTCTTCGTATCGAAATCAGTTAGTTTGGCGTTAAGAGTTTGAAAACAACCTAAAAGTTAAGTAAAAACATTTCCCACATTAACCAATTTCAACCCAACAATGAGGGGAACGTCATACGTAGCAAAAAGGAAATATTCAGGGATGCATCAAAAGCAGCTTTCAATACCAATGCAAAGAAAAATATTTCATCCTCCCTTGAGATGTTTTGCCCAGCCACTGTCGCCAAAAGGCTGATAAATTAAATTACTCAGGACACTACTGCTATTTTTCCAAAAGGCTAGATCCAACATTTAAAATCCGATCAAATAGTCATACAACCTTCGCAACTTGTGAAATATATACATATAACTTATATTTTAAGTGTCAGCAAAAGGTTCCTTCACACACACACAAGAGGACATTGCTACTGCTTGGATCATGTAGCATGATTTAAATATGCCACAGGCGTCCTGTGGTTTCGAAACGGGTCGGAAACTTTTGTAGCTGGATGACACAAGCAGGTTGCTCGATGGTTTTAGCATTATGAATATCATAAAAGCAAGAAATCATTATCACTTTAGGCACAGAGTGAGGCAGAAATAGTTGTGGCTACCTGTGATTCAAATGGATCCATGGGATAGGCACTGAGGGGTGTGCACATGCCATTCTTCGGTGTAGAAAAGCCGAATCAATCCGGAATGAACATTTTAAGGACAATATCAACATGCTAGAGAAATAGTTTTACGTACGGGGATTTAATATTCTTATGCTTTTAATATGCCACGTCTTGGAACAAATTAGCGAAACAGACTGTGCTACATATAAGAGCTTTACAAAATATTGTTTACTCACAGAATGTCAGTGGAACATGGATGGGTATCTGTTGATCTTCCACACAACCAGTCTTCTTTTTGTAAAATAAAAAACAATAACTATACCTGGATTAACCGCAGCTGTTTCACTGTATGTGAAGTTGGCTGTATTCATAGGAATTTTATCTTGCAATGCAAGTTACATAGTGTGACAGTTCATTGCCCTGTCATGCAGACATTGAGGTTTCAACATAACCTGCGTTAGCGATCCCAATGTAACAGGGTGGTGATTAAGTAAATTATTAACCAATCGTTGAGTATATTGAAACTGGGGTTGCAACATTATGAATAACTGTCATGGCACAAACTGACTACAATTGATACAATAGCTGTTGACAGTAAACTGAGTATACATGATCAATTTCGGACAAGTTGTAATAAAGTTGTCATGCATAAACAAAGCTATACCTGCTTCTGAAAAACAATCATGTGGGCTTCACATAAAACTCGTAAACACAGTAAGGACGGGCGTCTCAGATAAAGTCATGTAACCTGTAATCTCACTGACCACCATTGAATATCAGTCACATACTAGGACCGATCATGGGGAATCTTTTATGGGTGAACCAAAAAGTACCAGGATGGTTACACAGCTTTCGGATCTTCAGACCACAAAGCTGACTCTGGAAGCAAAATAGCTATTTTTCATATAGTGGCATTCGTTTCCTCGAGACCAAATAGCAGACTATGGAAACAGAGTGGATAATTTTCTATAAATGTATCTATTTGCAATAAGAAGCTTAGCCAAAACTATTTACCTTATTCAGACGGTGTAATAGATGATTGTCTTATGCTTTGACAAAATTTTTAATTTTTATTGAGAAATAATGAGAAACACACCTTGATTGTAAAGAGTATTTCAATTGCAAGCTCATAACAATAAGTTTTCTTCATCGTATAATGCTTGCATTGATAATGTTGCACATGACAAAACTGTCAGATACCGTTTGGTTTTCGATATGGAATATTACTTTCTGTGTATATTGTAGCGTGACATATCACTTTACTACTGGCTAGCTTCCAGGCAAATGTCATTTATTTGGTTTTTTCATTCCATGCGTTTTAAATCTTAAAGTTCGTCTGCTGGACTTCTGCTGATGTGCTTGAAGTGGAAACACAATATATATGCAGCGTTGTGTTCCCTTTTTTGGAGTTGTAATAGGCACATCTGGTGTCAAACTGTGATCATTGCACCTTATTTTGTCATGCATGTTGGGTACCAGTTGTGCCTATGAATTCAGAACCTGCGCATTTGAAGCAGGCTAATTGTTCATCCAGCCACCAGCACCAGTTTCAGTTTGTCACTATTGTCACTGTTCTCTGTGGCTTGATGTGTTTCTCTTCCATGGTTTCACTTTGTTACGTCCGGTCGCTGCTTGGGACTTGTTTGTGCGAGTCGAACATTACGTCTCACCTACGTTCTCGGTCTGTGCATCAAAAAATATATATATCGAGGATCATCATAGTTAGTACTTAAAGGGTGGTCTTGTATAAAAAATGATGTTGCATTGTTTTACCCACAACCATGGCAAGCGCAATGGAAATTCAGTAACTTTCGTGTAATGTGTGCTAGTGAAGCACTTGTTTTTACAGTGACATTTGCACTTTTTCTAGATTTCCCTGCCTCTAGTGCCTCGACTTTATCCTCTAGAGATACACTAAATAGCAGTAGCAGCTAGTTGCGACTAAGGAAAGTTTGTATTTGACCTAACATATTGCATTCTGATATGAATCAACTTCAATATTGAAGTTTATTTAGCAACACTTAATTTTGGTTATCTTTCTATTAAATCTGACTCTAGTTTATCTTGCTGGGCATTAGAAATGGAAACAAACTTGTTTTACATCACGATGTGCATGAATGTTGTTAGATTCATGCTTCTAAGTTGGACAGAATTTATGTTTCCCTGCGTTTCAGGTAATGTGATTTATTTTGCTGAAAGTTTAGATACACGCTTCCAACTGCTTTTGTATACTCCAGGGTATGGAGACAGAGCAAGACCTTGGACCTCAGCTCACTTAACATTGTTGAACGTTAGCAACGGTCAAGACACCAGAATGGCCACTTTGACATATGAATTGAAAACGTATTCGTACTGGCGAGGGATCGGTAGATCAAGAAAGAAGTTCACAGGACGGGGGCCAGTATTTGGACCATATGGACAGCTATGGAGTCCTCTCAGAAAAACGTTTGTTCCAATTCCCACAGAATTTAACAAACTCCCAAAAATCGTTGGAAAATATTACACCTGGGTTGAATATGGCTGGTTAAGATATAAATGGCTTCCACAGAGGGGAATTTATAAGCCCATGACAAATTACACAGCTGCGATGCTACTCCTTAAAGAAAGTGGTAATGACAGCATTCAAATCTGCTGGACGTGGCTGCACTGCATGAAGTTTGATAATAAACGGATCACCATGGAAAGATTCGCTGGTACATGGACAATCCCTGTGCGTAAAATTTCAGAATTTTCCATTATTTCTGCACTATTGATCCTCACTCTTCTTGTTGGTATACCTGGTAAGTCGTATGTCAGATGTGCTTCCACTGGTGTAAATTACTTTACAAATGCAAATAAAAACTAGAACAGGCTGATTTTCCAACAGAAAATCAAATGTCTCCCCATCATGCGCCATTACCATTGTCACCCTAATTTTTATAAATAGGCATGCCGATTCCAATGATCTACAGATATGGTGAAGGTACACTCTTTATCAACATTTCAAAACGTTAATTTTTGACGAAATGCCCACGTGACCTTGAAATTAGGTCAAGGTCATTCATTGTCAGTTACAAGGAAGGTTTTACAAAAGTCTTACACCGAAACATAATCACGCAAAATGTCAACCTCTTTAAGACAAATATATCTCTAGTGCAGCTGCAATGATTTTTACAAAGTGGCCATGTGACCTTGAAAATACGTCAAGGTCACCCATCTACAATCCCAACCTAGTGGTATGATGGAACATAAGCAAAATTCCAGCCTCCTATGTCAAATCCTTGCAGAGTTGTTGTATGCGTGTCAATTTTAGATGAAATGCCCACTTGACCTTGAAAAATATGTCAAGGTCACCCATCTGCAATCCCAAGTAAGATCATATATAGAAACATCTTCCTCAAAAATTCCAACTTCCCAAGTCAAATCTCTCTCAAGTTATCGCGTCCTCAACGCACACAACAATGTGTTGAAGAAGAAGAAGAAGAGCAAGAAGGAGAAGAAGAAGAAGAAGAAGAAGAAGAAGACGAAGAAGAAGAAGAAGAAGAAGAAGAAGAAGAAGAAGAAGAAGAAGAAGAAGAAGAAGAAGAAGAAGAAGAAGAAGAAGAAGAAGAAGAAGAAGAAGAAGAAGAGAAGAAGAAGAAAAAGAAGAAGCATGTCCCCCCATTGCACGGGGATACATAATTTACATGCTTAAGAAAATCTGTACTAAATTATTTTGATTGCACCATAATCACATTTAACTACTACTGATAATTATCAATCGGTCCTTTGAAAAATAGCTTATAGACATATTACCCGTATTCATGCATTTCAACCAAACAGTGATATCAAAATTAAATACAGCGAAAAAAAAGTGCGAACGGAATACCTTACTGTCCATCCCCGGAAGCATTCTAATCGGGTGGAATACATTGTTACTGTCCAGAGAAGGTTCACCTAAAATTTGCACAGGTGTTGAACGCCCGATTGACAGTTATTTCAAGAATATTAAGACAGAGGTGTCCAATTTGGTGGTCAGGTAATTATATCAAAATATAAATAACATGTTGTTATTCGGAATGTGTAAGTTGATTATGTGCACATAATGTCCACATAGGTATTCGCTAGTGCGTGTTTTGTGACTGTGATATGTACTGCTGTTTACAATTGTACACATGCATTTGATTTCACCATCATACTTCAAATAAAAAAAAGGGACTATGGTCTCTCAGCTTCTACTGAAAAGGTACAGTAAAGAGCAGTTTGTGACATGTACAAGGACAAGCATAGATCAGGTTTGGATATGTTGTCGTGGGTAAACATGATGATTTACAGCCGTCACGTTATCTTGTGGTTGGATCAAAAGGTAGGTCAAGGTCAAAACAACACAACCACACAGAGTAAGTGCTTGTTATTTCCATTGCTGAAGCGAAATTGTAGCCTTTGCTCTCAATCCCAATCCCTTTAACCAAAGTCCAAATTGAGGAAGAAAATCTCCCATGGTGGATTTGGACCTCCATGGAGTCAAACCTCGTGATCTGTGACGAATGTGGCCGATAGCAATGTGGTCTGTCCTTTTTTCTTTAGTTTGAAATACAAGGCTTATCTGCTGATACAAATTTTGTGAAGGGCCTAAGAAACCCTATTCAATTTGGAATAAAAGATCAAACATGCACTTTGACACAACTATGGCTTAAAACTGATTGGTCCTACAGATCTTATTTTCTATGATCTTTATTTTGACTGAAACATACCTTCCATCTCGATATAAAAATAAATATTCCAGGTAAAGCAAATGGGGCATGTGCTACGGAACCTGTAATGAAAAGATAATCCCCGCTTATCTATTTAGAGACATATCCATGCTATAGTGAATAGGATGTATTTGATTGTGTGTGTATTGGGACTATCCTATGCAAAATGTGTGAAGGATTGGTATGTATTTAGAGCTAAAGTGTATCCGTTCATGCTGATACTCTTGATCGATACGTATAAAACAAGTTGGTCAAATACCTTTAATTGTATTCAGAGGTAGGATCCCTTTTCGTTTTGATTATTATTTTTTATTTCCACTTTACCTCCTTCTGAAAATTTACGTTGGTTTCCAGACTTGAAGGGTCTGAAAGTTCACTCAGGCATTGTAGTCAGTGTTCTTTTGATTCTCTTCATTTTTAGTATAACTAGAGAAATCACCCTGTAAAATAGTTAGAATAATTGGTCTAATACATTGATACATGTGCGAGCCAAATAGGCAATGAAGGTTTTATTATTTTCTCCTCTGTAGTTGCATTCCACCATTTGGCAGCGTTTGATTTTTTCTTCATTGTAGTTGAATACGAATCTACTGGAGAAAGAACCACTAGTACCATACGCAACTGTGATTTTGACCTCCGCCATAATCTCACTAAATTTCTGGACGTTCCAAGAAAAAAATTAAGGATGCTGGACTGCTAATAAGATTTATATATTGTGACTCATATGAACTTAATCATTGAGGTGACACCTACCGCATTAATGTCTATGTGCATTAATATCTATTTTATAATTCCTAAACATTACATGGGCCTAACTCTGAACCGTGGGGTGGAGAGCATTCACACGATGACTCTTGTATTCCAAGTGAGCATTTGATTAAGTCAAGTCAAGTCAAACATTTTATTTTAATTCGGTGACACAGTACAAGTACTATTTTTGGTGGCCGAATCGCCCACACTCACTCACACATGTTCATACATTCAAATAAGACAATATAAAATATATAATACAAAACTGAAATATACAAATTGTACCTAGAGATACAACGTAGGCTACTGAATATAGTCCATAGAGTGGTTAAAAGCTAGTCAGTTACTCAAACTGTACCTTTGACAAATAATTGTTAAGCACCTTGTTCTTAAAAGACCCAATTGTCGAGAAGGTTTTAAAGTCTTGTGGGAGTTCATTCCAAAGTTTGGTACTTGATATTCTAAAACTATTGTTAAAATATTGTTTTTGTGTTTTTTGGCTTACTATGTCTCTGGCATTTCTTGTAAGAATTGAAGTCACTATTGAGTTTGAATTTTTCAGTGAAGTAATTGGGGGCCAGACCATTTAAACATTTGAAGAGCATTATACATTTATGCATTTTACGTCTATTGTGAAGTGATAACCACCCTGGCTTTTAAAACATGTCATTCCTGCTAGTTTTAAATGACGACCCCAATATTAATCATCCACCTCTGTTTTGAAGTTTCTGAAGTCTGTCGAGATCTGTTTTTAAATCATTATCATATACTACATCAGCTCAATCAAAATGCGGTTGTACTATAGCACTGTAGAGTAGTTTGAGTGCCTTCACTGGTACAAGCTTTCTCAGGGATCGAAAAATTGCAATTTTAGCAGATATTTTTTAAACATGTTATCAATGTGAAGATCCCATTTCAGGCTTGAATTAATGTATATTCCAAGATATTTCGCCGAGCTAACTTGTTGCACATGTTGATCATCAATATTGATATTCAGCTTGGGTATTTTACGTAGAGACTGGTATGTCCCTATCAGCATAAACTGGCATTTGTCAATATTGACACTAAGCCTGTTTTCATTAAAATACATTTTAAGTCTTTTTAAGTCGCTATTTATGGTGCTTTCTAGGATTTGATACTGTTTGGGCTCTCATGCATGTTCAATTTCAGTATCATCCGCATACATAGTCGAAAGACATTTGTTAGTTATGCTGGGTAAGTCATTTAAATTTAGCACAAACAAGAGGGGTCCTAGAATCGATCCCTGTGGAACACCTATAGTGACAGGTAGGGGTGTAGATGTTTGTCCATCTACGGCCACAGACTGCATGCGACCAGTTAGATAACTTTCAAACAATTCTTTTTCACTGGATGTTACTCCAAAAGCTGAGAGCTTATTTAGGAGGATGCCTATATCCACGGTGTCAAACGCTTTGCGTAGGTCAATAAAGACCACACCAGTTACTAATCCTTCATCAATATTTACAAGCCATCGATCAGTATCATTAAGTAGGGCACTAATGGTCGAATGCATGTCGAGGAAACCAGATTGTACACATGTGACTAGATTATATTGATCCAAGAACACTGTGAAAGATTTGTGAGCAAATTTTTCCAGAATTTTGGAGACTATTGGCAAAATAGATATTGGTGTATAATTATTTCTGTCAGTACGGGGACCTGATTTATGTATGGGTATTACCTTTGCTAATTTCCCTTCCGTGACAAATTTACCACTTTGATAAATTCATAATGAAAGTCAAAGGATTACAAATGACAGGCGCTGCAGCTCGGAGAAGCTTTCCAGAAAGCTTGTCCAGGCCCATTGCCTTGTTTTCAGGCAAACATTCCAGTTGCTTTCTTACGAAATCTGTAGTGTTAGGGGAAACTTGAAGGCTGGGATGTCTGGTTAAGAATATTAATCACCTACGACATGACTGTGTGTAGTTGGTATTTTTTCCAGCTAGGTTATGCCCACCAGAAGCTAATAACTCATTGAAGGCATTTGCCATGGACATATGATTATTTAAAATTTGTCCATCAACGAGTAGTCCATGCGGGGTTGACTTTGCCTTCCCTTGGAGAAGGCTTTTCAGACATTTCCACATGAGCCTGGGCTTGTATTTATTCTCTAAGATGAGTCCTGTATAATAATCTCGTTTAGCAATTCTTAGGGAGTTAGCTACCATGTTATGGAAATGTATGAAGAACTTCCAGAATATGTGTACGCCTTTGCTATGACACCTATTTGAAAAATGATATTTCATTTTAATGTCTTCTTTGATTTCATCATTCAACCATGGTAAAAACCTTTTTCTAAATCTTCTGTCGACAAAAGGACAGTGTTTGTCACATACTTTGGTAAAAGTATCATTCCATAAGTTATATGCCACATCTACATCAGTTTCATCCTCTATAGATGACCAGTGACATTGTTGTAGGTCTGACAAGTAGTCTTCCAATACACAGTTTTTGAAATTACGCATCCTGATTGTTCTGTGTATATTTGCTGGTTCACGAGATTTTGACGATAGAACAAGATATACCAAACAATGATCAGCAATACCAACCGTTTTAACATCATGCTCAATTACCTTATCAGGACTAGATGTGAGGATCACATCAACAAGTGTTCTACTGGTTGGCATAATTCTGGTAGGTTTATTCACCAACTGAGTAAGTTGATGGGTTTCACACTGAACAACGAAATGTTTGGTGTTGTTATCTAGGTTTTGTTTTAGTAAATCACAGTTAAAATCACCATTTACAACATAATCAAGTTTGGTATCACTAAAACTATCTAGTAATATATTAAATTTATCAAACCAGGCTACAGGCCTGTCAGGGGGTCTATAATAATTGGCAACAATGAGCTTGCTACTGTTGGGAAAAGTTACAATTCCACACATTCCTTCAAGGCCACCAGGAATATATTCAGGCTTGTCCTCGAACGGTATATGATTTTTTACATATAATGCACATCCACCTCCTCTCGATTTTCTCCCAACTTGTTTTCTATCGTATCTTTTAAATTCATAGCCATTAAGCTCATATTTAGAATCGGTTATATTTTCCGTTAGTTTAGTTTCATTGATTCCAATAATATCAAAGGTTTTTTTGTTAAAAGATAGTTCAATTCATCCATCCTTCCTTCCACATCAAGCCCATTTACATTAAGTTGGGCAAAAGATAACCCATGTTATGTGGGAGGTTTTCAATTTGGTTCTGTATCATTTGACATATCCCCGAAGTCATTTGCATGTAAGTCCCGGCCACTAAAAATATCTGAAGCAAAGCCCAGAATATCATCATTTTCATTATCCCACTCGCTTCTAGGGCACAAAAAAGGAATGCTCAAAGATTCAAAAGTTTGAGGTTCGTGGCTATTCACATTCACACACTGTGGATGGATCAGTGTATCACAGGTATCACACAGCAATCCCAGACCTGTGCTCACTGGGCTATTGCATATATTGCAGTCAGATTCGTATTACCGTAATAAACACGGCTTTCCCTATTACGTATTACAGATGGCTGGTAATATGTTAAAGTATTCATTGTCATATCTTTGTGGATTTTATCCAGAGTTCTAGTTATCAGCTGACAATAATGCGATGTAATATTTGTGTGATCACCTGATTTAATATTATATCTGTTCGACAAGTATATATGTGGTTCATGCTGTGGGCTACTGTTAAGAATGTACGTATCCAGCGTAATGTTGATGCTGTTGGTATGCTGGAACTGGAAACCATTATTGGGTGACCATTGGTTGTTTACCGAGTGCATGGAAATGAAAAAGTATAGGAACAACACAGTCATCATTGGGATAAGAGTTGTCCATGCGGAAAAATCAGATACTGTTTTCACATTTCTCAGACCTGTGTGCCGAGGCGTCAGGTGGAAAACGCCAATCCTCAGTCTATATAATGCTGTTGCAACACACATAATTGTCTAAGTGCGTGATTTATTTTTCTCACAGTATTCTCTCAGGTAGATCCTTTGTGCGTGCCAATTTACCAGTCTGTCAGTAGTCTGCCTTTGTATGCCTAACTGATCCAAGTACAATTGGGTGCTGCTTGGCTTATTCTTCTGTCCAAGTACACTATGAAGTGTACTGAAAATTGCTTATCAAATTTCCTAAAAGTCATCAAGGTGCAAATCCAGAAATATGAATATATATAGTCTCTGAAGCTTTAAAACGTCGATGCACTAAATTTTAATAACCTCACACAAGTAAAATACAAAAATTCAGACAATCCATTACTTAGCTGAAGAAGTGGCTTTTCCAGTGTGGGACCAGTCCCTGATCATATGATCTTGGTTTTCTACGCGGATTTTAATGTCACAATCAGATTACGCGCCCCACCTTTAGCTTTCTATTCATGGTTTCCTTGTTCAAATCGAATTGTCCCTTTTTGAGTTCTTGAAGAACAACAATAAACTCGGACAAGCGCCAAACTCCATAGTTTGTGGGTGACGGTGATCCAAAAAGTAGATCACCAAGTATTTATTTATGTACAATGTGCTTAAGTACAATGTTGATCTAGAGGCTTAATTCACGGGATTGCTTTGTCTTCAATGTCTAAGCTACACCCTACAATCTTAAAATCACTTCTTTCAAATTTACAGAACTGGTGACCTAAAAACAGGTCACGGTTACTGATATTAAGCAATTTTGTAGTGTTGGACATGGTTTATATATCCCATACATTTAGCATGTCTTATTGAATTAATTTAAGAGATATGAAATTTTGTATCTGTCACCGCATTTGGCTTATAAAATCTGTATGTTATTGGGGGCGTCACTAGTATCGTAAGCAACTGAGATTTTGGATTGCTTTAGAATCATACTTAATATTATGAGATCAATAAAAAATTAAGGATGCTAAAGCAGCCACGAGATCTTCATATTGTCACCCATATATTGCAAAAATGCTGTGGGAGGCGCAAATGATACCAAACTCGACCTCGCAAAACAAATCACAGTGTCTATGATATTGAGTTACATTATAGTTAAAGCAAAGGTACTGGATGGTCACAAGAAAAAATATGTAAAATATCCTCCACTCGAACATGGATAGGACAATCAGAAAGGATGCGATGACTTAAATGGTAAAGTAGAGACCATCCTCTAAGATTCTTTATTCATTACTTTCATATGCTTGCACTTTTTCTTCCTGTCATGGGAACTTTTATTATATTTGCCATACGTTAACCAGGTGTTAGTTTATATTACATAGAATTTTTCGTTCAGGTAGCTCCAGCGATAGATTGTTTTAGTAGCTCACAATCACAATTTTCAGCTGGAGTTCCCCTGACAATAAATTGCCAACACAGTTTACATGTATAGCTGTCAATTTTGGGTATATCAATTCATAATCTTAAACTACAGTTTCAATCCTTAATATTGTTATTTGATCGTGCCATAATGATTTGACTATTCAGTCAATTCTTGAAAAACTCAAGTTTCAAATCAACAGTTTGATAGATAGTAATTCATGCCAGCCCTGACAAAGAAAACGAATAACAGCCCAGAAATGAACGTTATTAATATATAATGGACATGTTGTAGCTGTAAATAACAGACTTGAAAATCATCAATAAGACAATTGAATTATAAACACTTCTGCAAACATGAACATGCATTCCAATGGATCTTTTGTAAGTAATGCACAGGCAGAATAGCATTACTGAAATATAAGACATGTGGTTTTACAGGAGTTATGTATCGCTATTTTTACAAAGGTGAGCGATTTTATTTACAGTCGTAAGAGCAACACAACTGTAGCTGCTGTCACAAAAATGGCACACGATTGCATATGGATGTGCCAAGAGCAGGGTGAAAATAGCGTCATTCCTCACCAGACCCTTGGGCAAAGAATGACCCTAGGTTTCCAGTACTCATTTGGTTAATCTTTTTCCCAAGGTCATTCTAGCAAGGTGCAGTTATAAATTATAAGACAAACGTTATGATTTCTAATCTAACATAGGAAGTAATCCTCTTATATCACTTGGGTCAGCTTATGGTGTCTATGTGTCAAGGTTAATAGCCCTAGCTAGAATATTTGCCGAAGTTGAGAGTTTTTACTGCCAACATTAACTTTTACTTCATAAACTTGTTAAACAGGGATATTCGAACATAAAAAGTAAGGCATCATTTCGATATCTCTTGGTAAAAATGAAACTTTGCTATAAATGTATCAGATGGATTTCAAGTGTTATGTAAATGATGCCGCAAAGATGAAATCCTAAAACTTGCAGTTACCATTTTATACACATTGTGCATGAGGCAAGATACTTCCTGAAGTTGAGAGTTGCCAGCATTAAATCAATTTAAATTACTACTTGTTTTTCTCATGGTGGTCAAAATTCATTTGTTTTGAATATGGAATTTTATTGTCTTTATATATTCAATTAACAATGTATTGCTTGGTGGATATTCAAACCATGCTGTAATATCTGGCTATATTAATCTTGATGAACTTGTCAACGTTTCAACATGGACTGATTTTCGAACTATGATATAGAGGCATACAGTCAATTATTGCTGTTAGCTGTTCTCATAGAAAGAGACAAAAAATAGTTAGACAGAAAGCAGATAGATATACATGTACTGGTTGTG
Source organism: Hermodice carunculata (assembly GCA_964020975.1). NCBI lineage: Eukaryota > Metazoa > Annelida > Polychaeta > Eunicida > Amphinomidae > Hermodice > Hermodice carunculata. The sequence continues at coordinate 3,666,468 of OZ026614.1, read as the reverse complement.
CTCCTGTTTTTACTATTTTTGTAGGAAATATTCTCGTCTTTATTGCTATTATTGGGTCAAGGAAAATGAGAACACCAACAAATATTTTGCTCCTGGACCTTGCCTTGGCTGACTTGCTTATGCTCACAGTATGTGCACCTATGAGAGTAAGCTATATTATTCCGTTTTTTTAGCGCTGTGAAGACTGAGTTTACACCAAAGGAAAGCACAAATATCAGATTGTCAAAAAAAAAAAACTTGCAAAGTGGTCATGATAAAGGATGCAATAGCTGAAATGGTAATTATACTGTGGCACCTGTAAAATCTCAAATTATAATAACTGGTGAAAGGTTACGTGAACAAGACACAAGGCTTGTCAACTAAAATAAGTCTCGCTCAGAAGTGGACATAGTTTGATGCATGATGTAGGAGGACTGCTCTTAGATCTGGCCCAGATATTCCATTATAAATATTTCAATAATGTATTGCCTTAAATATAACGGGATGATAAAGATTTCGCCTAGAACTATTGAAGATGATTAACAATGGTTAGAGGAAGAGCGCCAAAAACATGCGTACGATGTTTTAGTGACCGCAAAAAAGCTGTTAATAACATATACAGGGCTGTCACTGCCATAAGTATTACACTGTGTGTCATGAGTACACACACACACACACATGTGTATATATATATATATATATATATATATATATATATATATATATATATATATATATATATATATATTATAAAAGTGAAGTCTGTCTCTGTTGTTGTCATTGGCATGTAACAGTGCGGTTCTTAGTAGGCATTTTTCATGACGTCGCGATAGCGACGTCATGAAAAAAATGCCTACCATACCGCGCTGTTACATGCCAATGACAACAACAGAGACAGACTTCATTTTTTATATTTATATTCATATTAACATTAATACTAGAATTAAATTTGTCATGAATATTTGTGCGTAAAAGTTTTGATAGCCACTGCGAAGGACCTTTTGTTTATCAGTGGGAGGAGCTATGGGTGTGGCCAGCCGCTTGTTACGTAGGGGCAAGTAGGCACTGGCACGTGCCGTGCTGTACATGATGTTACCATCGACTGATGAAACAAAATGTGTCCCTATTCTTTCAATGCTAACAAAAACTCCGAATGTAAATATATACATATGATGTTGATCACCATTGCTGTTACTCTGGTCATTGCTTTTGAGACCCTGGCTGGCTGTATTGGTCTCCTAACATGTCGGGACCCTTGTAAGCAGTTGATTAAGGAAGAAGAAAGGAAAGAAGGAAAAGATTATGATTCTAGCAAATGTTAAACTGCAGATCACCCCTGACCATATCTTTCATTCTGTAGTAGTCAGAAATTATTTTATGATGCTATAAAGTCATCTTTCTTAGCATTGAGAAATTTTGATGACTCAAAAAACGAACAATTCAGACTGTATCTTAACACGAAATGCAGGATCAAAGCTGGATCCAATTACGAATAAAAAATAGTGTCAAAACAAAATCAGAAGCCTTTCTAAGTTGAAGTTAAAGATTCAGACAAAAACAATTCCAGGATTCCCAAATTTCGGAAAAATTGAATGAATATTTGGCAAAGCAGCTGTGCTGATTAACTTTGGCATCCTTCGGCTGAAAGTCATTGCCACTGCTCCTCTAATTACAATATGAAAAAATCAAAGGAAAATTATTGAAAAAAGGTGAAATTATGTTTCACCGCAGTGCCTTTTTGTTCAGTTTATACTAAGCAAGGTTGTGATCATTTAACAAAAAAATAATAATAAAAAGAGGATTATAAATGCACTGATGATGGACAATGTTTACAAACTGACAACCAGTGTATGTTTGTAGTAGGGGAATATTAGAAATAAAACATGGGATGGTTCAGCTCTGCTGTATTTGAGTGATCCTATTCTTTTAATCACAAGGATGGAATTACTGTGTGGGAGTAAAGTTGTCATAAAAATGGGTGCGTGAAATGAACAGGTAAGCATTTTCGATGCATTGCTCATGCAAAGTGTCATAAGCAGAAATTTGCATAAAAATGAGTATTATAAAACATGACAGCTACTGAATCTTAGAAAGACAGTAGAGACTTGGGTGAAGATGCACTTGTGACAGAGTATTTATTTTTATTTATTTATTCATTTATTCATTCATTCATTCATTCATTCATTCATTCATTCATTTGCTTAATTTATTTCTTTATTTCTATTTCTTTATTTATTTGTTTATTTGTTTGTTTGTCTGTCTGTCTGTCTGTCTGTTTGTCTGTCTGTCTGTCTGTCTGTCTATCTATCTATCTCTATATATATTTATTTATTTATTTATTTCCTTTTTATCAACGTGGATCAAGACTTTCTGTTAAATCCAGAAAAAAGTCCCTCCATCAACTTTCATTCGAAGATATCTGTACTGATGCAGATGAGATATAAGATCTGGTCGCAGCATACATAACGTACATTCAGGTTTGAAAAAATTACAATGAAGCTATTTACAGTCTGAAACACTTCCTCGTTTTACTAGAGAAGAGAAACGACCACACAACTTTTATACAAGTAGATGCTACCAAGCAAAGGAAGGAACTAGAAATTGGCAAACACGAAAGCCAGAGTTCTATAAGAAGCATTTAGGGCAGTCATGTAAGATCTGCATAATATCTGGTCGAATGTAACCTGCATCAAATTTCCAACTACGTTGAGAAGTTATACAAATTTATTCGAAAGTTTTGAAGTGCTCTGTTAAAAGACAAAGAGATTTGAAATACAGAATGATATTTCCATGGAACTCTTTGGATATGAAAGAATGGTATATCCCGTTTAATTCAGTTAAACTAATAACCCACTGCAGCTCTTGTTAATATGTTCTTATTAATGTTGCATTATAATTGTGAGTCAACTTTCGTCTTCTCAAACAAATAAATGGAACACAGGAACTCTTGGTATGGAAATTAATCTGATTCATTCAAAACAGATAAATAGTCCACAATGCATGCAGAGAATTGATGTAAATAGCCTACGAGTGTACTCTCCCTATGCAACATCATAAGGAATCTGAGAGTTCTCTGTATTATGACTTTAAAGCCTTTACACAAAATGTATGCACTCGTCATACAAGACCGGGTGGCAATTATTCCTAAACACATGCTTTTTATGCTTCTGTTTTGCTTGAAATCTCCTTACTGGAAGGAGAACTACATTGTATATGCAAGCAATAACCAAAGTCCGATGAGTATCGAAATGTCAGAAAAAGGCATCGCGTGATTACAACAAGAGGTGTTGGGATTCATGATTTTTAACGATTTTTTTTTTCAATCCGAGTATGTGTCATTTAATGCATGCATCTCTGTAGATTACAATATTGGTCCCTGGGGCTTACAATGGAAATTCCCATTTTAAGTTCTTACCCACAGGTGTCAACCAGATTCACTTAACACATCGATTCACCTTAGGCGGCTCTCTAGCAAGTTTTTAAATATGGTCACACTCCAGTGTTTTTAATTTATTTTGTTTATTGAGTTCTGGTTCATTTTTTACCAAATCTTAAACTTCTCTTCTATCAAATCGCTGACCAATAGCTTCGAAATTGCAACGGAACACTTCTGGTAACCCCCGAACCCTAATGTGTTTAAGAGGCGCTCCTGCACCTTTTATTTTTTTGAAATTTTGTGTCTGAAAACTATTTACAACTTCTTCAAAAGTGTCTCTCTGATTGTGCTGAAACATGCTGGAAATGTAGCTTGTGAAAGGGGTAAAACTTGTTGGCTAGGGGGTGATACTTTGGATTTTTTATTTTTTAAAGATTTTTAATTTGAGATTCATGTCAAACTTGGTTGGGGTCCTCTACCCGTTTGCCAGCATGGTCTTGCTTTTTTTGTTTTAATTTTATGATTTTTCTTATCTCATTATTGACCACATACTAAAAAGAATTTATTCTCCGAAATCGAAAAGCCAACTCTTTGAAATTGAAGAATTGGCACTTCCGGGACACCAAAACTATGCAAGGTGTTACTGCGATTTTTGTTTTCTACATTCTAATGATTTTTTTTTTTACATGCGAGAGCTATTTTAGCCTTTTTTCCCCCAAACCAGTCTCTCAGCTTGTGGTTTAAACATATTATTTTCAAACTGTGCTGAAAGTTGGTGGAAATATAGCTTGTGCAGTGAGCTGCACAAGCCATTTTTCAATTTGGACGCGTGTCATTAAATGCATGTATATCAATAACTGTGAAAATCAATGGGAATTGTAAAGGAAATTCACAGTTTTGACATATACTCCAAAATCGTAAATCAGATTAATTTCAAGCTTGGTAGGAATTTACCTTGTGCGGCTCTCTACCAAGCTTGTTCAAATGGTCACATTCCAGTTATGTTTGGATGTTTCATGACTGTTTTTTGTCCTTTTTTTGGCCAAATTATAAGAAATCTTCTCAAAAACCACTCTGCCAATTGTTTGAAATTGCATAAAGACAAGTCTAGGGATTCTCAGACCTGATGTGTTTTATGGTGGCGCTGTTTTCCCCCCTTTTTTCGAGTTTTATTTCGTGTGTGTGTGTGTGTGTGTGTGTGTGTGTGTGTGTGTGTTTTCACTATTTTCAGCGTTTTCAAATATGTGACTCAAATTGTTCTAAGATGAGGAAAAGTAGTGTGTGTGTGGGGGGGGGGGCAGCAAATATGGTCACTAGATGGTGATACTTTGAATTGTTTATTTCTTATGAGTTTTTCGGTTAAGGCAAATGTTCCTATTGATAGCCGTGTACGTCAATGGGGATTATTCTAATCATTCTAACCAAGGCGGTCCCACTCAACTTTGCTCTGTTCATTGTAGGGTCAGCTGAGCATGGGTCCATAAGAGCCCTCTTGTTGCCAAGTAGCTATGGCATGTAGCAAACTATTATCTGGCCCTTGGCTTGTTTAAAATGTTTTGTTGCGTCAGTGAGTGTTGATGAATTCTACCATAGCACGGGGTGATCTCTCAGTCAAAGTCCAAGGACAGACCCACCATCTCAACATTTTCTTCTCAGACAAATTCGTATTGTAGGGAGCTCATCTGAATGGGCCGCTTAACAATTTTCAGTAGTAGGGCAATCCCAACAGCTGAATTATTCATTTACTGTTGTACTCAGTGTTTTTTTTTTCTTTTGTGTGAGCTCACCGCTTTTTCGTGAGTTTGAAAGACGTATATTATGTATTATCGGTATTTTTTATTTATGCCAAGAAGGGAACGTTCAGGAATGACAAATTTAACATATGGCAATATCAGTCAAAATTATAGGGTACATCAGCCTGTAACTATACGTCAAGAGCCCTCGTTCTTATGAGTTCTCAATTCAGCGGGGGAGTTGCAATGTTACTTAGCGTTCGTTGGTGGCCTCTGTTTCTAGATGCCATCAAGCATAAGAGTCCAAAAACATCATTCAAAATTGATTCAGGGACATACTAGCCTTACAACAGCTACCACAGTTATGTGATGAATAATAATAATAATAATAATAATAATAATAATAATAATAATAATAATAATAATAATAATAAAAATAATAAAAATAATAATAATAAAAATAATTATATTAATAATAATAATAATAATAATAATAATAATAATAATAATAATAATAATAATAATAATAATAATAATAATTACAGCAAGCTTTATGTTACTAAAGGGAAGCATCCATAATCCATAATGGTTCTCCCCTTCATTTTCCCGAGCAATTTCATGCCGAACCGCATTTTTGCAACGTAAGAAGTCAGAACTGCAGTTATTTCCTCACCGGCATCATGGTCTGGGAACGGTTTCTGCTGCTGATCTATTAATTCATTTATTTAATACATCAATCATCCATTTATTGATTGATTGATTCATTCATTCATATATCTCGGAGAAAAGGGTCGTTTTTTTTGGACTTCGAGTTTTCCAAGCGCAGCGGTGAATAACAGTCTGCATCTATATTTGTTTTGAATATAACGAAAACAGTTGTACACAATTAAATTGAGTGAAAGTAAAAATGTAATTTGCTGTATAATCTTGCATGCTAATATATGGCACTTCCGCACAATGGAGGTACTGGGACACCATTTTCCCTTGGCGTGATGGTGAATAGTATTTTGGATGTTCATGCATTAAGGGTAAAATTGTAAAACGTTTTATGGTGCCTGATGTTGCGGTCAATGAAACCAAATTTGGCTTGAGGGAGACCCATTTTGGTTTAAAAGAGAATTGCAGCACCTTTTTCTGATCAAGTCCTGCCTCACGTTCAGGCTGAACAGTTAGCGTTTTCCCTGGATGAAGAACCTTGTTCCTACCAAGCGTGGCAAGACACATTAATTCAAAAATTATGTGAGACCTAATGAACATCTGCCTTGCGTTCAGTAAACAAAACGTAAACAACATGTTTACAAGGTTCTGAAATGTTCTGACTTTTACTTTTTTGAAGTAAAGACAAGCGCTTGCAAGCGTTCTGGTATACTAAACACACCCGGATGTGTCTTGATTATAGGAAGGGTCAGTTATGATGTGCAAAATGTAACCGTGTATACAGTGTTTTTCTGCCATATGGATATAATATATATATATATATATATATATATATATATATACATATGTTCTGGACAAAATACACAAGTACAATATATACCAATTATTATGTCCGTCACACACACACACACACACACACACACACATATATATATATATACATACACACATATACAGGGAGAGAGGGGGGGCAGAGAGACAGACAGAGAGACAGACAGACACACAGACAGACAGACAGACAAAGATATGAGTGTTTTTTTTTCAGCAAGTCCAAATAGATTTTCAAGGTAATAAATTCCTTCAAACAAATTCCATTAAAGACTTCCGGACCACTGAGTAGTCTGATGGTGACCTCTGTGACTCATTTGGAAATCAGAAATATTGTATCATATTGTCAGAGACGTTTGCTGGGGGAGTGTTTCTTGTGCACTTGTGCAGCATGTAAGGTCTTTAGCAGCCAAATATCTTGTGACAAGACATTTTAACAGTGTTAATATAAAAATCCTTGGTTTAAATCCAAATATTGTTTAAAAAATGCTCTTATGCATTGAACTTGGAAAAAAATATAAACATAATTAGTTGTATGTTGTATGGTCTCTACCCCAAAACGAACGAAATAAATTTTCCCAGGTCGCTTTGCATATTTGTACTGAGTTTGTAATGACTTGTCATGCTATATGAAAATGCAATTGCAGTCTGAGAATATAAAAAGAGACATCGTCTGATCTCATGACTTTATTCCTCTCTGTTAATAATCTCATCATCTCGTGTTATAGTCGCCTCTTGGCAGAAACGGTTATAATATTCAATTGTAGTTGCTCGAGCAATATTTTATGCACGCACTTCACTACAATTCTCTGACGTGCAGTATGGTATGGTTTGCCACACATGTGTCATTTGCATCGTCATCCTATGGGTTGGTTGCCATTGGGTTTGAACGGTTAGAAATATGTTGTTTTATTCTTTTGAAAATCTGTGATTTTTACTCTGTGGGCGGGCGTATCTATCTATCTATCTATCTATCTATCTATCTATCTATCTATCTATCTATCTATCTATCTATCTATCTGTCTGTCTGTCTGTCTGTCTGTCTGTCTGTCTGTCTGTCTGTCTGTCTGTCTGTCTGTCTGTCTGTCTGTCTGTCTGTCTTTCTGTCTGTCTGTCTGTCAGTCTGTCTATCTATCTCTCTCTCTCTCTCTCTCTCTCTCTCTCTCTCTCTCTCTCTCTCTCTCTCTCTATATATATATATATATATATATATATATATATATATATATATATAAGATGACATATATTTCTACCCATAATGGACTTTCACCAAACTGTGCTACAGAATATGTGGGGCATCATTTGCGCACAACATTTATGTTCTTATTTTGTTTATTCAAGTGCCTGATAACAAAATTCTGATCACCTTCCATATTAACATGTCCGCTGAAATACCCTGAAATAAATAATTTATTTATTTATTGGTATTATTTGTCACACCAAACAGATATAGACCTTTGGTGCCTAACCTGATGTAGCCTGTTTAATAATGTAAGCGCCATGCCCATATCATGCCATGCAAAATAAATGAAAGAACAAATAAATAAATGAATAAATAAATGCATAAATAAATGAATGAATGAATGAATGAATGAATGAATTAATGAATGAATAAATAAATAAATAAATAAATAAATGAATAAATAAATAAATAAATAAATAAATAAACAAATAAATAAATAAATAAATAAATAAATAAATAAATAAATAAATAAATAAATAAATAGATAAACAATATATTGAAGGTTATAACATACTTGTTGCAAACATATTTGGAACAAGCATGTCAGAAAAAGGTTAAGAACAAAGCTACAACTAAACATCGCACACCGCCAACAATAATTTCTTTATTGGATATTATTGTTGCCACCCTCTGCTTGTTGAAATTCGGTCTGTCTGATTTCAGATACTGTGCAATTTGTCACCCCCTCAAGTTGACATCCCAATGGAGCACCAGCCGAGCATTCAAGCTAGTTGTCCTCATTTGGGTAGTGGCAGCGGCTGTTGCCTTGCCAATGGCGTTCTTCAGGGTACAGTATTATGTTTGATACTTGACAAGTTGTAATATTTCATGCACACACACACACACACACACACACACACACACACACACACACACACACAAGATTTTTTTACCAGCTATCCTTTTTTTGGGTGCGTCATTTCATCAGGAGTTCAGGGTGGCTTTAAACGAATGATTTAAATACGTTGTATTTCTCTTTCCGTCTTGCGAAAAGCAGAATCCTTTATGTTAGCCATGCTGTAATAGTTTTATGCATTATATATGCATATAGAACATGCAATATATCAGAGCAGAATAAATTATGCGACCTGTTCGCCAATATACTCTGCTTTCTATTAAAATTACTGACAACTTGTTAGTTTAATTCACAGCCTGTAATTGTCGAGAATACAAGATTCGGTTTGCAAGTTTCAGTCTGTCTACCATAATGAAGCATTTAACGCGGCTCATCTTATCATGGGTTAAACTGCGAGCGTTAATACGACAAATAGCAGTATCACGAAGGTTGTTATCAGGTCCAGGGTTGAGATGAATATCGCCAGCTAAAAAGATCACGAGTGGAGAAATTGTAAGCAAATAAATATCAAAATGAAAATATTTTCTGAATGAAATTGAGTAATGTTTGTAAACTACAAGAATTTTTTGGCGCAGATACCGCACTGGGTGTTTTAAAAATAGCCGGCGAGTAGGACAATCAAAATTTGATACAGCATGTAGATCTTTAGATGAACGGAAAAATGCTATTTATTGGGGCCCACGACAGCTGTACACAAATAGTACAAGTATGTGTTTTAAAAAATAGCGAATCTGTAACGTAATCCGTATCATCTATGGGTAAAGTATGGCACAAAAAGCATTCATAATAAAAGATGTACTTGAGCTACAATGAGTAACGCAAATGTGGTAAGTTAACATAAAATAACTGTACATTTTTATTATATGTAAGCAGATACGCACGAGACGTGGCCCAGCGCTAAGGCAGCTATGACAATAAATCGTTAAGTGTTGCCAACTTTGTACAGCTATAACAATGAATAACACAAAACACAAATGGCCAGACACAACACCTATACAGAATATCTTTAAATATACGTTGATATTAAAAATAGCGTAATGATAAACGATGGAATATATCAGCACAACTGTATAACGTAGTAAAAGATTAATCAGGGACGAAATTTGCAGAAAGATGCACAGAATGTAAATGGTCAATCTGTGGAGAAAATAAGTGAATACTGTGCCTGTCTTGAATAGGAAAATTAACCAATGTAGCACGAGTAAGCGACAGGTATTAAACAAGAGCTTATGAAGTTTACAAAATGCCGCAAGTGTTGGTTGCACGTCAAGGTATGTGTTCTATCCAGATTAGAGGTGGGCACACTAGCAATGAAATTAGGTACCTTATAGTATATAACATAATGTGGAAGAATCGCCAATGAATGCATACATCACTTACTTGTAAAGGTAAAAAAAAAAAATATGCTGAAAGCTGTCTCTAGTCACCACGTTAATCATGTTAGTAGAGCACGAACTAGAAAATGTAACTTTCAGTTTACAATTTATATGCAGCACCCCTTGCGACAAGTCTTTTAAAATATAAAACAATGGGTAGGCCATGTCTATCGTTTTAGACAAGATAAACAATATATTCATGGAACTCATGAAAGAAAATGCAAGAAGGCACTGCATCATGGTGTAGGAAGTAACTAGTAATTGCAATGCACAAGAATGTACTGAAGCATATAACGATATACGTAGCAGTAAATAAATTGGTTCTTGCACAAGTTGCCTAGTGTGCAAATAAATTCGAGTAGAAAATAATATGATACCGACATATAATGTCATGTCATGTTTGTAATCGATAAACCATCAATCGCAGTTGTAAATGCACATACTCAGTAGCCCCAACATAAAGAAGGCGCAAATTGAACATGAGTAAAACTACGGGTTGTTACCACATGCGTGTTTATTCTGCCTGCACATGTTTGTACTTCTAAAAAAATATGTCAGACCCGTCGAACACTTTCAGCTTGGGAGAGGGGAGAATGCTCTGTTTGTTCCAGAATTGACACCGGGATACCTGGAAAAATTATTAACTCGAGAGTTATTCCACAGGGGGGGGGGGGGGGGGGGCGCACCCCAAAAGAGTGACGCTCTGCCAGTGTTATCTACCGGCGAGCTCCCTGCGTCTAAAGCGACGCGCTTTGACAAGCCGATAAGTGCATCAAAATTATGAAAAAATCAAACATCCGGTCCCGAAAACACACAAAATACCAATAACTGGGACATTGGTGTCTATCTGCAGTGGGTAAAATGGAGAAACCCATTGACCGAGACAAGACAGTAGAATTGTTATCCCATTTCTGAAGATATCATAATGAACATATCCATTGACCATATGGGGTATTGGCTTTGTTTCTTTGTGCGGCAATAAGGGACGGGAAGCCGCACCTTCAAGATTCACTTTATCAAACAGAGTGTTACACTCTATCGCGTGCAGGGGGGGGGGGGGGATCCACCTTTAAACACAAATATACACCTAGGCAATCCGTGTTCCGTTTTAAGCCGGTTATAAGGCAAGGTGAGGTGTCAAAACATTTTAATGTCAGCCACGGCCTCTGCCCTTCGCTGACATTAAAATGTTTCAATACGCACAAGGCCCTCTTTTCTGTTGTTCTCGGCAACTTTAGGATGTTGTAATGTTGGATCTACAGCATGTTTTAGATGCGAGCTCATAATTCGTTAAAAGTATTTTGTTATTGCCTGATGATTATATGGCTCTCATTAGTCCTGAGGTAATGGACAATTACAGGTCTAGATGTATTAGAAACGTCCTCAAAAAACTCTCCGGGTACTCACCATACGCTACCTGGCTCCCACGCTATAATGTGCAAGAAGGATCGTCCCAACGAACTGGAGGGGGGGGGGGGAGCTATTTATTTCTCAACAAAACTTTGCTGTTCGACGTCAAGACCTGGGAAGTCCTGAAATCGAAATGTTACCGGCAGAGATCAAGTTACGCAACAATTCATTTCTCTCGGGAGTTAACTACAGGCCTCCTGGCTCGCCTGTATCATTTTGGGACAACCTACAAGCTTATCGCAATTATGCCAAAACCAAGGGCATAAACATCATCCTTGTAACAGGTGACTTTAACGCCTATTTTTCTACAGCACCTGGCAAAAAAAATCTACTCCTTTCGTACAACTAATTCCCTTGTCACCCACAGTAAAGAGCCAACCCCCATATCAAATGATACGTCCCGTTGTTTTGATCAAATTATTTCAAATATTTCCAACTTTATCATGCACGCATACCATCGAGCGAAAGATTATAATAATGGTCCGTGTAGCGCTGAGTTAAGGGCTACGTATAATCAGCTTTACAGTAAATAAATTGAATAGAAACCTATTCTGCAATCTGATTTAAGATTCCAATGTACTCTTTCTGTCGTTGCCTGTACGAAATTAGTAATACATGTAGTAGCCCAATTGTTTCTTTCTTTCTTTTTCATTTTTTTGTATGTCGGGGGGGGGTTGTTTTTTTTTTTTTTTTTTTTTGTTTTTTTTTGGGGGGGGGTCCTTTTTTCTGAGAGGTTTTATTCTGTTCTAGGGGTTTCACTTTGTGTTTTATCGTCTTTTTTGGTCCACATTGTCAACGTATAACACCGTTTGATCCACACGATCCAACTAATTCTAGTTCATCAATTCTCGTCTTTTAGCATAATAGCCTAGCACCTAAAATTGGCACCAATTAGGCGATCTCTGGGTGCGGTTAAAGATACAGTAGTTAGATACTGTACCTGCCTGAAAGTACGGTCGTGAACAAAATGTTTTGTGCTTCTGGTGATCAGAATTGGCTACTGGATTCAGATATTTCACTAAAACTGTCATGGCTGCGACTTTTACCAATTAATATTTATTGCACCCTGTGGTCATGGGGCCTTTGGTAACGTCCGAAGCGCTTAGCATGTCCTGAACAGGTTATGAAGTTATCTGCAAATAAAACTATATCTTACACAAAGAATTCCGGGGATATGTCCATCCTGAAATGAATACCAGCAATCTGGTCATTTAACATATGTAAGGTAATGGCAACCTATCGTTGTGCTTTTTGGTTAATTTTGATTTTTATTTATGTTGCATATGTTAGCTTCATATAAATCTCTAGCCATTTTTTTATTAAAACCGCGTTATATAAGCTGTTATGTAATGAAAAGTGAAATTGCGAATTGGCAACTCTACAGTCAGCGTTCGTTGGTGTACGGTGCTCAGCAAAATGAAGCTAACCATGTGAGTGATTTAGTCACGTGGTCTAATTTGGCAACCAAACGGAGACTCGTTTCGATCAGAGTCAGTTTTGATGATAAACAGTAAATTGTAATAACAAGGCATTTACATATTTAAAAACTAACGTCGGCAATGTTATAACGGAACGTAGATGACTATAGTGAATCGACAATGTTTTGTTGTGCAACTGACGTATTTGGTTCTCTCCAGCGTGTAGCACTAGGCAATCAATTAATGATATCCACTCTGACGAAGACATTGAAAGCACAGGCAACTTTAAGCGTTGTCTTCAACTGAAATGTCAAAAAATACATATGATGAGACATATCCTAAACTTAGGCTGCGTGAAATATTTGTACAGTTTCCATTATAAACTAGTATATCAAAGACGCACTATCTAGCAAGAAAAAATACTGCTACGCGTCCCCAAGCAAATTCTATTGCAAAAATAAAATCAATCAAAGGCAGAGAAATCCTTCAACTTCTTTCCCTCGTTTCTTTCAGACTCTTAGAGTATACGAAGTCATGGAAGGAACAATTACCTTTTGTTCAAGTTGGTCCCCCGTGCATACCCGTCGAACGCTACAACATTTATACCGGATGCTGGTTTGGTTCATCGTACCTATCTTGGCAATGATATTCACTTATGGAAATGTATGTGTAGCATTGTGGATAAGCATCAAGAATACCCACAAGTTAACGGCTAACCCCGACAAGTAAGTATGTTTATTATCAGAAAAACATAAGATTTCAAATCGAAGAATTTATACTTTATGTGCATCTATCACCTGAAACTTTACAGGCTGCGGGGAGAGAAATAAAAATATATTCCAATATCCTCACATCACAGTGTTTGCTCTGATTTCAATCTTTTAATCTCTTTTTATTGATGTCATTTAATATTGATGCAAGGTATCTTTTAATTGGAAAAAATGTATCCCCTAACTTTTTCTTTGGAGGCAAAACATATTAGACTTAATTGCTTTCTGTAGAGATCCAGGTTGTCGTTACCTTGGCGTAAATTTTGTGATAAAAATGTCAGAGCTGTTTCGCAGTACCAGGCAGCATCATAAATATTGGTCACTAATTTCCGAGTCGTGAAGAAGGCTGCTCAAAATCTATGAAGTTCAGATAGACACAAAATGGATGATTTGCGGTAAAAACACGTGGTAGCACAAGTTCGGAATGTTATTCTTTTAACCGAACCTTTGAAATTAAAAAAAAAAAAATTAAAAAAAATAAAAATAAAAAACTAAGTGTCCAGCAAATTAAGTGGCAAATTGGGGGAAATGGTTCACATAAAGTAATCGCTCAATTCTTATACAGACATTTGTGTGTAAAATAGTCATAGATCGGACTTAGTAATCAGATGCAGGAGGTTCAGATTAAAATCTATAATGACGCTTCCCTATTTTGAATAGTTAAAGTCGGGAAACCATTCGTTTTAGCCATCAGGAGACCAGTAGAATATCTCTCCTCCAGGTGGCACTATATAAACAATAATGGCAACATATTTCACACTAAAAAGTGAAACGTTTTTATCGACTGCCTCTACCGATCAAAAGTGCCTTGCGTGGAGTTGGTGGTTTTCTTTAAAGCGTTTTTTTGTTTGTTGTTTTTTTTTTGGGGGGGGGGGGCGCTGCACGCATGCACAAATAGTTAAGAGAAAAACATTACGCGTATTCATAAACTTTAATCCAACAATGACAGCAAAGTTAATTACAGCAAAAGACAAATATTCATAAATTCACATATTAAAATACATTAAAATACGAAAATAAAGTAATAATTTTCACTTCCGACTTCAGACAGGCACTGGCCCATAAAAGGCATCTGATGGTTGATATCGGTCCTCTCAACCTTTGAGATGTGTTTTTCATTAACTACACAAGTACGTGTTTTCCAAAACATACAGGCATAGTCATTGAAAAACCCAAATTTTGTCACTTGACATTTTTGTGTTAAGTGATTTGCCTTTTGATCCTTATTTGTGACGATTTTTTCAATTCAGTTAGTTTTTAATGCTGTGGATGATCTTGTGAGAAAATAGGAAGTGAAATACCCGTAGCCTTAGAGAGTTGCTCATTAGATTCTGCTGCTGTCATTTATGGATTTTCAACCAATTATTTTGAACACTAATTAACGATTTTTCCCGTTTTAAAACCACTGGCTGTAGCTTATCCTAGCAATTCCTAGCTAGGACCTAATTTTGGTCAATAAAACAGCGGTGCACGGGCTGTTAAAACAGCCAGCTGGTTCTCCTTCTTTAAAGTCTGATTCTTGATCTTCTAATCGGTTTGTTTCCAGAGTAATAAATGATAAACAAGGAAAGGATGCGGTTATGGACCAATCCTACGGTCGAAAAAAGGTAATGTTTAAATATAATGTATTAAGTGGTTCAGTGTAAAGAAACATCATTGCTCTAGTTTGCTGACAGACAACTCACCATCATTGCCCATCTATACTGCTACAAGACAGCTGACCATTATTGCGTATCTATACTGCAATAGCACACATTGACGCAAAACGTGTTTATGTATGCAAACTGTGTGAAAAAATGGCTAATTTAATTCAACGTCAAATGTCAAGTATAAGTAAAACTCGTATTGCCTTTTTAGCTCAGCAGCGTCCACTAATCATTTGTAGCATATGTGCAATTGAAATTGTCATTTTCATCTGAGCCGTCAGCAGGATCCAGTTCCTCGCTGATAGATTGCCATCTTTGTTGGGTCTTCACTGCTTCTATTCAAAAAGTGTTGCCTTGCTAATTTTTATTAATTGTTTGTGTTTTACGTGTAGAGTCTCCATGAAA
Organism: Hermodice carunculata; assembly: GCA_964020975.1. Taxonomy (NCBI): domain Eukaryota; kingdom Metazoa; phylum Annelida; class Polychaeta; order Eunicida; family Amphinomidae; genus Hermodice; species Hermodice carunculata. The sequence goes on along the minus strand of OZ026614.1, from coordinate 3,650,771 downwards.
ATAAAGTTAAAAACAAAGGTGCTTCGCTATTGCTGCTTGGTCAAAACATTTGATATTGACTAAGGACACTTCGAAATGTAGCTGGACATCAGCCTGTGCAATGGGCCCTGTAATATAATTCTCTGTTCGTTCTTGAATGTTTGTAGAGTTGTTGTATTGTTTGCATACGGATAGCCCAACACGTATCCATACCCTGCCAATTGCGTTGACATTTTACGGGGACATTGCTATGTACCTCTACGTGGATGAGTGGTGCTACGATTTTGTACATTGTTTTTACTTTTCTATATTTTCTTATCCCTTTACTACTTCTCGATCACTGTTCTTTCGCTGTTCTGCAAACAGCAACACAAATTGACTTGACCTCAAAATCTGTGCGTTACCTGAAGCTTCTATCGGTTTTCGTTTAGTTTTTTATTTTAACGGAGTGAACAAAATGGCTGTGACCGTCCTGTGTTCAGCTGAACCTACACGCACAGACTGACAAGGGTCTGTGAACTATGATATCAATGTCACTTCTGCTTCAGACCTTGGTTATTGTTGCTAATATGTACCCCCCCCCCCCCGTCGACTTTAAACAATTAAACAAAATCGCAGCACCACTAGTGAACAAAGTAACGTCTAGAAGTCTCCAGAAGTGTCTGTATGCAATTTGACGTAATTGTCTGGATGGTTTCCGAGATTTTTTAACATTTTGGAAAGAAAAGCAATCACAAAAAAAATATTAAAACTCCTTAACTCAATACACAGTGACCACTTGAGCAAACCTGTTAGATACTCACCCATACCAAGGTACACGTCCACTTAGTTCCAAGTGAATCTGGTTGATGATTTTGGAGAAATCGATAATGTGGATTTTTATTGCAATCCATTTCCACTAACGTAAGCAGAATGCATGGATCAACCAGCAAGCACCCAAATTAAAACAGGAGGGCTGTGTGAATAGCCCATGCTCAGCTGACCTAGCGATTCATCACATTTGTGGCTCTCTGAACTTGAGATAGGATCAAGGTCACCCATGTAAACAGTAAGTCATCTTTATTGGAGAACCCTGAAATGTGCAACATCAAGGTCGCAGTTCAAGTAGTTCTGAATAATGGTGAAGATTGAAATTCATCAATCTTGCACTGTGACCTCAGAAATGAGGCCACAGTCACTCATGAACTGTCTTAAATTGACCTGCATAGAAAGACATTAACATGTTCAATATCAAGGTCCTAACTCACAACAGATCTCAAGTTATATAAATGAACAGTAAATTTCACTTCCGTTGTCCTATAACCTTGGTAATGAGGTCAAGGTCACTGATGTACTGTCTGAGTTAGGCCCTCAAAGAAAATCATACCTATGTTAAAATTAACGTCCAGGCTGAAACAGTTATCAAATTATCGTCTGTAGAGTTAAACACCCCTTAAGTGACCCTGTGACCTTGAGAATGAAGTCAAGGTCACCAATGTACTGTGTAACTCCCGCTATCATGCCATCAAGTGTTCCTTCGCAATTTTTGAATCAACTTACCATGGTTATAGAGAAGATTTTTTAAAGATTTGGCCGAACAATGAACACAGAAATTCTTCAAAAGTATATAAATCGCTGCAGCGCGACCATTTGAACAAATGTAGTGGGGACCAATCCAGGGTACTTTCCCACAAAGTGTGATTTTGAGAAGTCAAAATCGTGAATAACCATTGCAATCCACATTCACTCACATTTTGTGATCAATATGACTGTATGCATTAACCGTGTAGTATCCAAATTCTAAAACTCATTAGTAATCAAGAACTCACAACACCAGCACCTTGTGAACACTTTGCTTGGCCCTTCTACAAGCAACACTTCCATTAAGTATCAACATAATCAGAGCATTGTTTTAGAGAGGTCGACAATAATGAAAACACAGTTTTATATATATATATATATATATATATATATATATGTCAGCACCATCTGTTGAGAAAAAAATGAGTTGCATTGTCAAATTAGAAAAAAATACTGTTATGAATCAGAAAACCATAGCAGTGGCACCTATTTTTTTCTTTTTTTTTTTAAATTGGCAAAAACGACCCCCAAAATGTATTAAAAAAAAAAAGAAAAGCAAAAGAAAAACAAAATACTGAAGCATGACCATTTAAAAACACTTGGTTGGGACCCACCCAAAGCAGTGAGTTTAAAGAGAATCTAGCTTACCGTTTTAGAGAAGTCGAACATGTGAATTAACATCGGAATGACCATTGACGTTCTTAGTAATCAATAGGAAAGGTGCATTTACGGATAGCACCCGATTAAAAAAAATGAATAAAATAAAACAAACAAACAAACAAACTAAACAAAAAAAATTGTTTAGAATGAAACATCCACGGGAAGTGCCACCTAGTGAGCAAATTGTTTGACCTATGGGTGTTCCTCTGTGATATCAAAGCAATTGATTGGGGGGTTTTGGTAAAATTAATTTTAAGATTTGCCCCCAAATCGTCCAGAAAGTTGTCACAAAGCGAATCAATCTGACGGTTTTATAGAAGAAGTGGCAAATGTGAATTAGCATTAAAATGCCTATTGACTTACAAAGGAAATAACAGAAAAGGTACATTTACCGAAAAGTACCAGACAGCTGCCTAGAAAACGAATATGTTTGACCCTTTCACAAAACAAAATATATCCACCAAGTTTCAGCTTTCAGAAAACACACACAAAAAATTATGAAGAAATAGGGAAAAAGTAGCGCTATCTGCTGAACGACTAAGAGCTATAAGTCCCAGGGAGTGTTTCAGTGTGATATCAACGCAATTGGGAGAGCGGTTTCAGAGAGGATGCCGTGAGACGTGCCTCAAAAAAAACAAATTCATTAAAAATCCGAAAACCACTAAGGCGTGGCTAATTGACTTTGTAGAAATCCATCCAAGGTACATTGCCGCCAAGTATGAAGTTAATATTTCCAGTGGTGTTAGAAAAGAAGTGCAGGCAATGTGAATTGTGGACGCCAGATGGAAAACGGACGAAGACCCACCACATCAGCTCATTGACTTAGAAGTCAATTGAACTAAAGTACTTTCAAAGAAGAAATCGCGCCTGCTCCTCATGCTGTATACAAGCTTACCAAGGCAAGCCTGAGGCAAATTGTCTCATTCCTGCTGAAGTAGATGGCGCAGATCATCAATAGTTGAAGCAGCGTTCATCTGAGGGTATACCTTCTGCTTCAGCTGACTCCAGACATGCTCTATCGGATTCAGATCCGGGAAACAGGCTGGCCACTCCATCACCTCAACACCCTCATTAACAAGGGTGCCCTGAACATCACGGGACACATGTGGTCTGGCGTTGTCTTGCATTAGCACGACCTCGTCCCCGATGGCACCAGCATACTGGATAACATGAGTTGTAGAATGTCAGTTATGTACCTCCTGGAATTCAGGGTTCCATCAATGAGCACCAGCTCTGTCTTTCCGTCTGCTGATATGCCTCCCCACACCATGATGCTGCCTCTTCCGAATGGGACAGTGGGCTTGACGCAGCATTCAGCATGTATTTCTCCTGTTCTTCTCCAAGCCCTCACTCACCAGTCTTTATTGTGGACACAGAAGCGACATTCTGCTCTGGATTTGCGAAGGTGACTTCTTGACCAATCCATCCTGGCTTCCCTGTGTCGAGGCAAGAGGCTCTGTGTCTGGACCATGCGTCTGGATCTGAGACCTTGGTGATGTAGCCTTTTCTTATGGTTTGATCAGATATTCTTCTTTGATGTGGATTAGCAGCATGGAGCCTGTTTCGAATATCAGTGCTGTAGTTGTTTGAGACCTAAGAGCTGTTGTGACGATAAACTGGTCTTGGCGCCTGGTAGTCACTTTTGATCTTGCGTGCCTTTGTAAGTTGGCTACATCATTAGTGCGTTGGAATTTCTGCCACAGGTCATTTATGGTGCGATGGTTTACACCAAGGGCCTTTGGCACAGAACGACAGCTTTCTCCAGCCTCAATTCGGCCAACAGCTCTAACCCGGTCCACAGTTGAGAGTCTTGGCATGTTTCGTCCACCAGGTGTGCAAGCTGATGAGGAACCCATACCTGATCTCAAGCCCTGCCACAATTTATACTCTTAACTATCCCTGTTCTTGTGCAAATCATCCACTCGTGTCATTGTAAAGTGAAAGAAAACAATGTTAGGAAGAGCTTAAATGGGGACAGGAAAACCACACACGTCATGCACTACAAAACACTTCTTTGCAAAGTCATTTTTCAGCTTTGTTTTAGAATAAGTGCATGTGTAGCCAAGCATGAATCTGAAATCAAGTGAATACTCATGGATTATGTGCTAGGGTACTTGCAATTTACAAATACATTGTCTTTTTAAACATTTTATTTAAAGTGGGTGCTTTATTTACAGTTAAAAAGGTGGAGAGTTATAAGTTTTGAGTAGTTTATAAAGGTACATCGCCACCATGCATGGAATATTAGGGCAAGTTGTTTAGGCAAAGCCCAGTTGTGTGAATTGTGGGAGGTTATAGGCCATACGATATGCATAATAGAAGAAGATAATGTTCGTTTCTATTTTCGTATTTATCAAAAAAACACGTGCCACAAGATATATGAGAAGGCATACATCAGCCTGAAATATATTAAAAGACCTACAGGAGGTAACGCATAAAGCATCAACAAACTGGCCATGAAACCGTTATGAACCTCCTTTGTAATGACATGCGAGCTGCAGTGATGCCACTACGCTTTATCCAAGGTTTACATACAACATAGTAAAGAAAGTGCTTGTGCTGGCAAGTCGGAATGAACGGTATTCGTGTTAGAAAATGGTTGACGAACAGCTTGTTAAAGTCTAAAGAAACGTTGAAATTTCAGCTAGGTGATTTTTCAGATGTAGGGCTTAGCTGGTGTATTTATGTCTTTTCGTCCTAAACCACTTCCTGGTAGTCATAACCCCGCATATTAACTGTTTCAGTGCCACTGCGGCTGACGTCCAACTGCTTAAATCGTGTTGCTGAGAATTATGTATGGATGCTTGATTTATGCTTCTTCATGCAAATACCAGTATACCTGTAGTTATATAGAATACCAGTATACCTATAGTTATATAGAATACCAGTATACCTGTAGTTACATAGAATACCGGTATATCTGTAGTTATACAGAATACCAATATAGCTGAAGTTACATAGAATATGATGTCTAGGTTAAGAGCTGTCCTCGGCACACCGAGCAAAGCTGTTTCCTCAGTACAAATAGGACACTGAAAGTGTTGAAGTCAAGACATTCAGATCTGCATTCAGAGCTTTTATTACCCACAGTGACTCTCATATGACCATTATGCATATTTCTTTATGGTCGCAAGTGGGTCCCTTTCATGTGTGTCGGTCGCAAATGTGTTTAGATGTAACAGTTATTTGTTGTATACATGACATGTTTCTTATATATATATATATATATATATATATATATATATTATATATATATATATATATATATATATATATTTCCATACGTAAGGTAGATACAGAATACAGAATTCCAGTTTTTATAATGTACATCACCTATTTGTAGAGTTATTCATCACACACTACAGATAAATGTACTTTAAGCATTTCCAATAAGAACTTTTTTTTTACATATGTATACCATAATGATTGTTCAAGGTCATATGTTCACAGATGACTAGATGTCTAGTCTATAGTAAGTCAAGACCATTTCTTTTCATGTTTACTCACCTTCCTTCTGTTACTGGCAATACCATACTCAATGAATTTTACATTCTTAACCAGAGCTCCTAAACCAATAACATTGGGCATACTATTCCCATGTTTGCAAGAATATATACACATTTTGCTTATAATAAAAATGAAATTGTAGATTGGTTTTAAACTTTTGTCACCTATTAGGACCTGTTAAATAGTGAACTCCTTAATTTTAATACCATTTACTGTGAAGCATGTGAAAACCTGCTCCCAAAACTGGGAAACATGTTCATATTCCCAGAACGGATGATATGTTTCTTACACACTTGGCATATCAGCTCATTATTGATACATTTGTTCCAGGTGATTAGGATGCTGATACTAGTGATTATAATGTTCATTGTATGCTGGGGTCCTGAGCTGGTGTTTTCAATGGTTAGGACCGCACTCAAATTGCATGGGGTGCCGTTTGTAATTGCTTTTTATCTTCATAATTTGGCTCTTGCGAATAGTGCTGTTAACCCAGTTATTTACTCATTGACGTCCAGGTAAGCTTTTCATTGATGAATATCGTAGAGAAGCTGTTTCCAATCGTCTAAACCAAATTTTAAAATTGTCTTCCTAGCTGGTACGCAAAGTTTTTCAGAAGGCAAACTGCAAAACGTAAAATATATAACCCTAACTCAGTAAGTCACCACGTCACCTGGTGGCATTGAAGGCCAAACAATCCGGACGGCAGTTTGGACTATGACCTGGGGGAGAAGTCCATAAATACGCAATGCTACCTTACCTAAACGAACTTTCTACACCATAGCAAATAAACTTAGTACAGACAAAACAGTACCAAAGTTGTCGATCAAGTTATGAGTGAATCTAGCCTCTGATTTTGGAGATGGAGGAAACAAAATACGATAACAACACATAAAATTCACGAAGACACCACAACCCCTGCCTGCCCAACTAATTCAGGACCTTCCTCCACAAGTAGAGCCACTGTGCAAAACTGTTTTCTTGACTCAATTCACAAAAGAGTCCCGTTTGGCGGGAGGAGGGGGGGGGGCACAAGCCTGCTTGCCTGTATGCTTTTGGTGGGGGCACCTATCCAGGAACAAACCGCAGGTGATGGAAAAATATGAATACATGTTCAAATAGCTGTTTTGAAAAGAAACTGGCAATCCAGCTGCAACAATGTTTGCACAACTGTGAGAAAAGGTTAACTTATTACAGTAACTGCGGGCAATTTTTGGGATAAACCCATTTCCCCAGTGACATGTTAGCAAGAACTTGGTCCTGAGTTGATCTTTTCAGAGTGTGCACATGTATAAATGACAAAGGAGAAGGCACTGTTGACTATGCTGCTGCATGATAGCGAAATGACATGCCTCAACGCCAAAATGTACTCAGTGCAGAGCTGTCAAATCTACACAGGCAATAAGAACCCCCCCCCCCACACACACACACACAGATGGACTACTGTGCCCGGTGATTTTCTCACCTCCAATGCCTAAACATAGGCCCTTTGGTGGGGGTACCACTACTTGAATATTTGGTTTTAACATAAGCACTTGCCTAGGAGCAAATTTATATGGCAAAATAACATGAATATCCTCGCTGAAGAAGTCTAAATATGGAAGGAAAATGGTCTCTAAACTATTAATGAAACCTTTCATAAAAATTAATCAATAACAATAGGTTAAGATTATTTTAGAGCACAGCAGCTTCCCTAATTGGGGAAGTGTTTGCCATGACTGAAACAATGGCGTTTCACCCTTTAAACATCACACTTGTATGAATGGTTATATCCCACAGAGCCATATGCTGTGGCATCCTGAGCACATGCTGCCAAAATTTACCCAGGCAGTTTAAAGGTTTCACAGACCGATCTGCTGATTAACCCCACAGAAACCAATCGACACTTATGTATATGCATTGGTCAGTGCACAGATACTGCATAAGTGTCTCATTAATTTTGCCTGTAAAAAGTTTCTAACATCTTCAAATTAAATAGGTCTGGTACATTACCGATATTGTCAGGCATTCTATTCAAGAAGTTTCACAATTATTGTTAATGTTGGTATGATCGACTTCAAATTTACTTTGAAGTTTGGTACTACAGCCCATTCCTTTTTAACTTTCTTCTTGTATTGCATGTGAATTGATAACTGATTTACTCAATTCGAAATCACTTACAAGCTCATTCATATAATTTGTTTCATTCAGACCCCAGTCTCTCTCTCTCTCTCTCTCTTCTCTCTCTCTCTCTCTCTCTCTCTCTCTCTCTCTCTCTCTCTCTCTCTCTCTCTCTCTCTCTCTCTCTCTGTGTATGTGTGTATAAATGGTCGAGTGTTATTTTCAACACATTTCTCGTAAAGGCTCAATAGTTCATTACCAGAGGACTCATACAATGGTCAAAACATCTGAACCTACCTATCACCTACCTACCTACACACACACACACACACACACACACACACACACACACACACACACACATATATATATATATATATATATATATATATATATATATATATATATATATACACATACCCGTGGAAAAATCGTGCAACTGAATGCACTTTAAATATAAGAAAAGAATAGATACACATTTTTTAACATGTGCTTCGCAGAAATAATTGAGATGGCATAAAGGGGTAATTCTTTGATTAAAAACCGCTTGCATTTTGTTTTGCTCTTTTATAATAGAGTGGAACTTAAATTGCCAGTAGTAATATCTAGTCGGGGTGGTTATGTAGAGTTTTTGATCCCCTGACACCTGATGTTATGCTGCTCAAAATTCGAAAATGTGAAAATAATTTAATATTTTCCGCTACTGATAATTATAGTATTCCGATACTGATGTCTCTTACTTTTATTGTCATCATATATCATCTAGATTGCTATTATTGTATTCTGTATTATAATTTTTATTGTTAGATATTGCCTTTTCCACTCCTAGGAATGTTTTGGAGATAAGTCTTTACAGTGAGTAGGTAACCTTAGTAAAATTATAATTTTCAAAAATCAAATGAAATTAAATCATAATCATAGTCAAATTGAACTGGCTTAACCTATTTTCTTTGTGAAAAACGTGACTTGGAAGCAGTATATCCCAATATGTTTTTCTTTTCCACATAAAACAACGAAAAGAAAAAACCAATACACGGCAGAGAAACAAGAACTTCAAAGGAAGAACAGCGTATAATTTAACTGACATGTTGAAATGTAACACAGCACACACATGCATTGACGTGAAATCTCTACCAACGTCAACCATGTGCAGAAATGTTCTATAAAGGATGACTACATAATATCAAGACATACTGTGTATAATTATAAATTTTCGCGATGGTTTAATATTCCCGAATTTTCCAGAGTAGACTCTGTTTGAGAATATTGAACTTGCAAAAAGTTTGGCTTATTAAATCTAAAAAGGTCACAACACAAAAAAAAAAAACATCTTTTACATATCATTCTATTTAAAATATTTTTAAAACACTTTGGGCGGTCTCATACGATTAATACTTTTGGTGGTAGCGATTCTTCAAAATAAAACTCGCAAAATCTCCTTTTAGGCTTATTCGGGAAATGGTATGCTCAGGAATATTAATGATTATACATTATTCACAAACAAAAACATCACATGACTTTATGTTGGACAAAGTTGGTAAAGACCAGTTCCAAGCACATTCCACGCAAGCTGAAATGGACAAGGTACTACAAGCCTGCAAAACACAAAACGAGGGCCCGTTTCTTTGCTGCGATATATTAAGGCTGTACTGAAATTTGATCTCCATAAATAGTAACAGAGAGCAAAAATTAAAACAGTATTTCTACCTTTGTTGTATGTACTTACATTTTTACTCATCCTTTCTCTGCAATGTAATTTATGGCATTTGTATCTAGCATCCTTGAAACAATTAGCATACAAATATTCCCTCCCTCCTCTTTCATGCATTGCATATACAAAAAAAAATGAATACTTATTTTCTAGAACATTCAAAAACCGCTTCAAGGAAATACTCCAATTCACTCAAATCAAAAGACGTAAATTGTTTACATCTAAAACGTCGTCAGCCACAGCAACAACAGAACTACCATATGTTTAAAAACTGATAACATAAAATATGATGAGGAAAAGTATTCTGTGACCAATTCTCGATGTAGCAAAAGGAAGCAATAAGCCAGTCAGTGGCAAAAATTGAATCTTATTCCTTCTGTATATCTCAGGATGAACGACATTCCACTCAGTCGAATTATTGGAGTACTTCAGCGTGCCGAATTTATATCAAATAAAAGCTGACATATTCATATAAATTGGCACAATATTATTCTTACGTATTGAATCATTGTGTAATGCTTGGACAATTTTACGAATAATCCTCGAGTAATTTTTTTCTCATGAAAGTTTGCCCATAATGCATTTGGTAATGTGTCATTGTAATATTCTGTTGCAACCCGTGGAAACATCGTCCGCATCATGCATGACCATGCTTGAATGAAGCTGACTCGAATACTCTATTCATCGGGGGCATATAATATTTTGCATCATGAAGTCATTTTATGTGTAGGACGGGACTGCAAACTGATGGGCTTTTATTTTTTTTCTAATAAAAAGACTCAGTGTTGCTGTGTTGACCTGTCTAGAATATTGACGTGCCTTTATAAGGTGAGTTCCTGTTTGGAAAAGAGTTTCTGATTATCATATTCCATTATTCATGGCATGGTTGTCTAGTATGGAGGCCTCTAGGTCCAAACTAATATATACTAGTTCTGACGTCTAGTCTACGTACTGATAACGTGTACGTTACCTTTAAGTTGGTTTAAACAGTCAAGTCTATATGAATTCCTCGCATGCATGTAAGTTAAGATTTCCCTTAAAAATTATCATTAACAGTTGCATCTCTTCCGGAATTTACGACAGTGCACAATGCAGAATAACTGTAATGTACAACACATAATTAAGGTCAACGTCGATGGTGTTTTCTCAGTCTGTACTTTAATGTCAGTCGAATAATCAAGCAGTTTTAGCAATATTACACACACTAATTAACCTAAAGCCATATGGAAGCCATACTAGCCCTAGTTCTGTTCTTTTGTTAAGCTATGTCAACTTACTCAGCAGCCTTAAACAGGGCAGTATGAAACAAAATGGAAAACTTTAAGGTCATATTGTGACGCCCAAACTGAAACGAGGTCAGTATATAACAAGATATATTAAATTAATACAACATGTAGCAATTTTGCTATATATAGTATATAGTCGTTAATACATTCTTTAATGCACCACTCCATGAACAAAATCTGGGAAGGGAAGTTTATCAGCACTCTGGTCATCCAAGAAGCACCTTAGTACCCTGTTGCACTAAGGTGTATGCACTTGGTGAAGGAATCTAACACCATGATGCCAGGATTGTGTGGGGACCTCTGAAGAGAAACCCTGGAACAGTGTCCAGCATCTACTCATTAATCATGGGCTGTGTTGCAATATGCAAGACAAAGTAGGTGGATTCATTTGGTGCACTGAGAAGGTCAAAGTTACATACATTTCAAGTTAACGTGAATTTTTGTTTCATCCCTGGAACAGAAACCAGAAACGCCCCCATAGTTTAAAGATAGTGAAGGGGCGTGGTTATGTGTGAATGATCATCACGGTTGATTGCAGGTGGGCCAGTGCAAGGTACTGTACACAACATTATTCCTGAAACGAGACTTCTTGGCCATCATGAAATACTAAAACATATAATTATTCTTCACCATGGTACACCCAGGTCTTAATCCAGCAAACTTTGGCCCCTATTCCCTAGCAACAATGAGAAATACAAAAGATGTTTTACTCAGATGTATACCTTTCAGTTCTTGGAAGGAAAATAATTTGGCAGCATAATCTTTCATCATTATTAACCATTTATAAGGTACACATGTAGTCTACAATGTATGTTTCCACATGACAGCTGTTCCTGCATACATGCGTCTGACACTTTCCCCGCAAATCATTTCCCTTAAAGTTCAGGACGTTGTAATTAAAGGGTGTAATTTGAACGTGAGACTACTTCATATATCTGTCAAGATAAGTGGCTTCACAAACAATACCGTGCCACGTACCCCCCCCCCCCCCCATGATACTGCTTCTTGTGTATGAACTGACCACTGTAAGCTATGTAAAGAAGACGAACAACAAATTAATAACAGGTGCGACAACTACCACTTAGTCATGACGGAAATACGTTTCTAGCTCAGTTTCAAGCCATAAATAGATTGGCTCACAGATATAACATGTAACGACGTTATAACATTTTATGATAATCTCTCACAACAGGAAGTTTTCTTGCTTATCGTCACTCTCTGCTTTGCTATATCTCCATTGGGACCCGATGATGATGATGATGATGATGATGATGATGATGATGATGATGATGATGATGATGATGATGATGATGATGATGATGATGATGATGATGATGATGATGATGATGATGATGATGATGATGATGATGATAAAAGCATCTCACTGACCTGTCAGCTGGGGGAGATATTCCTTACGTGGGTCTCTGCAAATTGCATGCTGCAATTCATACGTCAGTGATGTTAAATTGTTCATGGTTTATTTTTCCATTTTGGGATTATGTTAGGTTTCTCTTTTAAAAAGGCTGAAATAACGGTGATGCCTATCTAGGGGTCAACAAACCCTTAATTGCTTTATGTGGATGACATTGAAATATTTAAACTATGACTCTGAATTTGTGAATAGTGATGGTTGTGTCCATTAGTTAGCTTTAACATCCATTTAGGACAAATTGATCTAATTGTTGAAGTCACATTGTAATGGGCATCTATAAGGGCTAGAGTGAGCCTGTGTGTAATCTTGCAACCAGATGGTACTGTAATTGGACGTGTGGCATTTGGTAGATTCCTAGATGTCTGAACTTATAGTGCCAACTATTATGCCCTGGGTTATGATCAGATTCTCTGCCTGTGTCCATCACGTACACCATCCGATCCTTCTTTGGCAGAGTGCTCTCACTTATCACTTGCTGCAGATACTAAATCACTTAGTCATGAGCTCCCGTCTCCTTGATGACTGAATGATGTCAACTCACTTCCCATCAATTGAATAGCTAGCATGCAACAGCAAAAAAAAAAAAATGAATTAAGACATTTTTACACACATACTCTATATGTTGAGCTAGAGCAGCTGAAACTGGTCCTCCAGGACGAAATTCTCAGCTGTCTCACAAATTGGGTGTGATACTTTTTTCTCGGATGCGAAATTACAGATACCTCCTAACAATCTCATTTAAAATTATAGATAGTAGAGTACAGGTAGAGGCTTATGTGTGTATGTGATTGACACATTTGGTGCTGACAAAACTCCACAGCTGACAATGCGATGGACCACAGAACTACTCAACTTAGGCTTACAAACTCTCTGGGAAAATCAAAAGCACCAAACACTAGACTGTGTGGCTTATACAGACCACCAACACCCTTGCCTTTATAAAGGTAAATATAAAGTCACGTCCTGATGGGTTCCTCTGGAAATTGAAACGATTATAATTGTGTCATTTAACTCATTCCACCCTAATGACGCCTTTCCCCGCTAATATCTGAATGTCGTCTGCTTATTGCATTTCACTACTTTAGGGATTATTTTTCAAACATTTGGATAAAACTTGCATGGAAGATCATTGCAAATCATATGCCAATGGTCAACAGCTTTCCTTGGCGTGATCTGGGTGCAATGCGCCCAGAGCACGCCAAAGAAAGCTGTTGACTCAGTCTTCTATCAGGGTGGAATGAGTTAACATCAATCATTTAGTATCAGGTGCTGCATGTCAGCCTCAGCCCTGTGGTGTGGTTAACCCTTTGAAACTTTTTATTAAAGAAAAAAGTCAGAAAACCCAATCAATGTGCCTCGATAATTGATCTGTTTTTTTGTTTTTTTTTTTGGAAAGCAACTTAGGAACGATTTTTAAGCCATTAACTATGGGCTTAGTGACCACAGTATAGTGTACATTTCTCCTAAAGGACAGAGGTCAAACGAAAAAGCTAAAAAAATCATAAAAGCTCAAAATCATAGACACCAAATTCCCACTAACGTTTAGGCAGACTGTGAAAGCAATAACTAGTTACAGGTCACAAAGGATTAGCGTTTTCATCCATCATGAAAAAAAAGTTATATATTGCTATGCTTTTATCTGAAAAACAAGCTCTCCCCGTGAATATACAAACCAGCGATAATGAACTCCTGTGGGTCAAGCATGAATATGCTCACTTTCTCATGCCAAAAACACCATAGAGCAAAGGCCGGGGACTCTGACTCTCAGGATTGGTTACAATGAAAAAAGGGAAGATGATCCATTTCTTTAATAAAATGAAATGCTGGTTCAAACCAATAACCTTTATCCATGCTTTGTGCCAGTGGGTCTGTCATTTTCCAGAACTCTGTTACCCTCTAATCTCCCAGTCCGACGGCCTGTGGCAAACAGTAAAATTGTTTTGACCCACTGGCATCAACCTGCTGGTTATTTACAGGAATATGCATGCATTGACACTGAGTGACATATAACCTTGTCTTGGTCAGGCATCAGGGACGATTCCATAAGCTATGTGAGTGCGTTAAGCGGCATAACCAGATCAGAAAGCTAAGAGTAAAGTGTATATTGTTCTACATATCACAACAACGTCAAAAGTCAACGATACATGTATAAAGGTCACCTGTGAAATGTTAGTAGGCTATAAGTGAACTCACCTACATCAGTGGCAGCCAGGCTGTATGGTCCAACTTGCTAAAAAGAATCAGCCCCTGTGACGAAACAATTCGCACTACAATAGCATCAAACTTGACCGAATTGCAAAGGTTGAACCAAACAATCTAATCTAAATTTATAACAAGGCAGACTTGTAACAGCAACTGCGTCTATCAAATAAGAATTCACATACTACCCAGGTAATCCCAGCAGCAGTTTTACCGAGCAATTTATAGCCAGTACCTGTGCTACTTCAAGACATTACGATTTATGGGTAGTGTTAGTCATGTGTCATATCTTCGAGATGGCCATGCTCTCAGTTAACAGACCTTACCTTGCTGAACAAAGACCCTCTATATCTATAATACTAACAGCAGTTCGAAAAGCATTCTAAGTCTAAGCCCCATTGTGGCCAAGAGAGTCATTTGTCACTCGTAAAGCACAAGAGTTACTCCTGACTCTACTGGACGGTGATGTAATGGATGTAATATGTGACCATGCTGGGTCATACAATCCATTAACCAACAACGGACCTATGCTAGGCCGGATCAAGGACTTAAAAATGCCACAGACCTAATACAACAACACCCAGGATTGTAATTAATTAACCCTTTTATCTTTGGGGAGTCCTGTCATAATTTTAGAACCTAAATGTCAATCATAAGTTTGCAAGGATGATGTTTTCGCCCAACTTTCGTCATGGTCCAATATGCAGGCTAGGTGTATCTTACAGTCCAAACATTAAGGGATGATAGTTTAATTATAACTTTGGAATAAATTTAAGCTGTAAAAGGTATGTAGTACAAAGACCTCTTGGTCCACTGTAGGATATTTTTTTTCATAAATCCGGGAAGTCAATGAAATTCAATCTATCTTCTGTTTTGAAACTGGAAGGAAGCAATTCAGAAGCTCAAAGATAAAATATAAAGCTAAAAGTGGGACTTTCACCTGAAAAAAACAAAACAAAACAAAACAAAACACACAAACACACACACACACACACACACACAACAACAACAACAACAACAACAATAAAAAAATCAAACAAACAAAAAAGGTCCACATTGCTGTTTCTAATAATTCAATGGTCTAAAATATAAAAATGAAGCGTATTGATTGTACTAGTGTAATATTTATCAAATGTATTGACTGTCCATGTGTAGGTTGTCCAAGTGTTTTTTTTTTTTTTTTTTTTTTTTTTTTTTTTTAATTTTTTTATTGAGTTCCTCGAGCATATACATATCCGTCAAAGCTGTACAGATAAATATAAAACAAAAACCATTAGCGACTACTTATAACAAACCTTTTGTCACTATTCGGAATTACTTCCTGTGCAAAACAAAAAACAAAAACAAAAAAAAACAAAAACCAAATAGGTGACAAAGTACGGCTTATACCAATGTGAAGTAACAATACAAAATTATAAATGAAAATAGTACAAAACAAGTTAGTGCAAAGCATACCTCCATCTATGAGCAATAGATGGAGGGGATATACTCAAACTTCTGACAATCTGAGAGAAATGGCATCGAGCAGTGGCTGCCATCTTAATTCAAACTGAGATAATTTATCATTAATTATACTTATATGTTTAACTACAGATATTTTCCTGTCCAACGAGAACAAGAAACTGATGAGATTGACATTACCTGAATTGAATCTTTGAGAATATAAGTAATGTTTTCCATGTAATATACAGTAATTCAGGGAAACTTTATCAGGATCATCATAAAAACCAAACAGAACATCTTTTTCCTGAACTATGATAATTTCATGCATGTAGTTTTCCCAAAAGGAAGTAAATTCATACCAAAAATGATTTGAAGTGGGACAATCCCAAAATTTGTGAATTATTGTCTCAGATGCTCCTCCACAAAAATTACATGTTTCATCTTCTGCAATCCCCATTTTATGAAGCCAATGTTTATTCACAATAATTCGATGTAAAATTTTAAATTGAAAGGACTGTAGCTTGGTTTCAATTGTAGTGTTAAAAGCCAAAGAAAACACTTTTGTCCAGAATTGGCTTGTACCACATAATTCAGGAAAAATTATGCCCACTTTTTGGTACAAGTTGGTTCAGTTTTAGAAACCTGCTCAACTAGCACCCAGTAAACATCTTTACATTTCATATTCTCCAAGGGAACAAATTTACCATTAATAAAAGATTTTAAATCAGTATTTCTCATACGTGCAGTTGGGTGACTTTTTAACAACTGTTTCCAGTTATAAGGTATTGCTGAACG
The DNA here is from genome assembly GCA_964020975.1 of Hermodice carunculata. Taxonomy (NCBI): domain Eukaryota; kingdom Metazoa; phylum Annelida; class Polychaeta; order Eunicida; family Amphinomidae; genus Hermodice; species Hermodice carunculata. The sequence continues at coordinate 3,634,102 of OZ026614.1, read as the reverse complement.
TATTTGAAAATATTCTAAAAAGCTAGGTTCAAAATCAAATTTCACAATCATCTGTTGTGGGGTGAGAAATTCCCCTGCATCATTTACAATATCATGTATAAATTTAATACCTTTGTCATACCACTTTTTAAAAAATATAGGCTTATTCTGCACTGTTATGTTCTCATTGAACCACAACATTTCTTTTTGGACCGAGACAGCACTTTTTGGAAGAAATAGAGACCTAAACTCATTCCACGCCTTCATGACTTGAGAATAAAATAATGGTACATGTATTTTGTTCCACTCGAAATCAATAGCACATCGACTTTTAAAAAGATCATAAATCTTGATACAAGGAAAAAATTCTTGAACCACTTGTTTCCATTTAGCTTTTTCCTCATTCAAAAGACGTTTAACCCAAGTAATCAATAATGCTTTCACTTTTTTACCAAAATCGGGTGCTTTTAATCCACCATGAACTGGCTTTTGGCACATAATATCTCTTTTAACCTTAGGGATGCTATTTCCCCATATAAATTTATCAATTTCTTTTTGGACTTTATTCACCATGTCAGAGTTTAGCGGAACTGTCGATGCACCATATACTAATTTTGATATGCCCAGTGACTTAATAACTAAGATTTTTCCAATTATAGAGAGATCTCTCATTTTCCAAATATTCAAAACCTCCTTCATAAGTTGAAATTTGTCATCAAAATTTTGAGACAGCATGTCTTGCTCATTGCTATGAAACTTAATACCCAAGGTAGAGAAGTCAACAGAGTTCCACTTTGCAGGTATATTACCAGGTTGTCTTCCAGCATTGCTACCTATCCATATACACTCAGTTTTGTCCAGGTTTACTTTTAAACCACTGCATCTTTCAATATTTTGTAAAAATTCTAAAACTGCTTTGCCTGATGCCTCATCCAGAACAAAGCATGTAGTATCATCAGCAAGTTGACTCAATTTAACCTCTTCTGATCCTATGATGATTCCTTTTATATTAGGATTAGACAGAATATGAATGGCTAATAACTCAACAGCCAAAATAAAGAGGAAAGGGGAAAGTGGACAACCTTGACGAACCCCTCTGTATAGAGTAAAAAAAGATGAAGTGTATCCATTGTTGATTACACAACTACTTATGTCTGTATACATGATTTTAACCCACTTTCGAAAAGAATCACCAAAATTGAATACATCTAAAGCTTTGTCCAGAAAATGCCATTCTAAAGTATCAAAAGCCTTTTCAAAGTCAATTAACAAGATCAAACCAGGTGCATCGCGCAAGCTAGTGAATTCTATGATATCTGATATTTGTCTTATATTTTCCCCTATATATCTACCTTTAACATAGCCAGTTTGGTCTGTGTTAATTAATTTTGGCAAAAAATTTTGTAATCTTAATGCCATAACTTTTGCAACTAATTTATAATCTAAATTCAGTAGAGACAAAGGTCGCCAGTTTTTCAAGTGTAAGTGATTCTTATTTTTTTGGGGTATTAATGAAATGATACCTCTTCTTTGGTCAGTGGAAAGTAATCCTTGTTGATAAGAGTAATTGAAACTATCTAAAACTAGGTGTTCCATATCAATCCAAAAAAATTTATAGAATTCGGCCGAAAAACCATCACTTCCAGGGCTTTTGTTATTCTTGAACTGTTTCAAAGCACTTAAACATTCATGTCTGGTTATCATACCTTCACACTTGTCTTTCTCATCCTCCGATAGGTTAGGAATGTTTGGGTTATCAAAAATTGGACTAAATTCAATGTCTTCTGATATCTGCTCATCTTGATACGAGAAATAGAGTTTTTCATAAAATTTCTTTTCTTCTTCAATAATATCTTCCAGTGCACTGATTTCTTTATTGTCTTTAGTCATTAATTTTGAAATACATTTACTTTTGTAATTTCGTTTTTCTAAAGAGAGGAAATATTTGGTACTTTTTTCTCCATGTTCGCACCATCGAGCATGTGATCTGATCATTATGCCCTCAACCTGTCTATTATTCAATTCATTTAATTGCTCTTGAATTTGATCAATTTCGCATAATAAGTCATTATCAGAAGAAGATGCTAATTTGCATTGTAAATCTTCTAATTGTTTATTCAACTCCTTTTCTTTCTGTTTAGTTGCATGTGCTTTTCTTTTTGAATAAAACACTGTAAACCCTCGAATTTCACATTTTATGATGTCCCATTTTAAACTTTTATTTTCTAAATCGGTATATTTTGCACTTTGAGTCTGAATTATATCTTTAACTTCTTTTACATATGTTTCATCTTTTAATAAACTGCTATTAAATTTCCAAAAGCCAGGGCCTCTTGTTTTGAAAGAAGAGCCCCTGAGCTGAAGACAGATTAAACTGTGATCAGTCTTTATTGATGGTTTGATTCCACAAGAAGTAACATGAGGGCTTAGGAAACTAGAGGCAAGCCAGAAATCAAGCCTGCATTGAATTAAAGGTGTTTTTGAGTACCATGTATGCATAAAGGTATCTGGATTCTGTAATCTCCAAATATCTACCAGCTCAAATTCCTCAATTAAAGATAGTAATTCAGTGCGATAAGTCGAGATTCCTTCATCTCTTCCACCTTTTTTTGTCAACTGCTGGAGACAAAACAATATTGAAATCTCCTCCAAAGATTAAATTATTTTCTAACTCGTCAAGTAAGCGCAATCTTAGGTTATGAAGAAAATCTACTTGTTCCAATACATGATCTTTTGTTGGGGCGTAGACATTGATTAAAGTGAACTTCCCCTCGTCGATTTTAATTTTGAGTATGATGAATCTGCCATCAGGGTCAGTAGTACAATTTTCGATACTGTAACTTATGTTATTAGGGAATAATATGGCTACTCCTTTACTGTCTCTTGTTCCATGTGAGCAAATCATATCAGCACCCCATTCATTTTTCCACATTTGTTCATCCTCAGGGCTGCTGTGGGTTTCTTGAAGAAATATGATACCATAATAAAATTTCCTCAACCAATGAAATATAGACCTACGTTTCTTAGGATCACGCAGCCCTCTGACATTTAATGAGTATAAATTTAAATTATAATTATCATTCATTATTGGTAGCTAAAATATGATTTTACTGTTGTCCGTCAAGATTGCCACACATGCGCCCAGCTAGATACACAGAGATTTGATATAAAGTTATTGTCATTTAAATCACTGCCAAAGCCATTGCTAATCTTGAATTGACATGTGTATATACCTATAGAACCCAAGTGATGCTCAAGAAGTAACATCCAAGCATGGCGGAAAAAACTATAGTTCACAGCTTCTATCAAAATAAAAAAAGGAAAAATGAGGAACTCATTTTTGTATATAAAGATACAAACAATTACAAACAGAAAAACAAAAACAGGACAGCACAATGTGCATGTTGCACAGTTCAGAGTGCACATGGGGGCATTGCTTGAACCAGGGAAAGTAACTAAGCACACTAACTGAAAGCATCTCCTCGCCTTGATAATAAAGTAAATACATAATTAAACTTAGACGCAGAAAAAAAAAAAACAGATCTATTCAGAACATTTTGTCAAAAGCCACACAAGGCGCCAGCAGACAGAGTAAATGCATCCACTAATTAACTTGACGATGTTCAGATTTTCAAATACACCATGTACACAAACAGTTAAATATAAGTATTTAGCCTCAGCTTTAAAACTACTTCTGCAATGCAGGCACCAGTACCCAAAACAATGCAAAATATACAAAGTATTCCCACAGTGCATATGTACTGGTCAACACCCAAAACATGATCATGACCTGCACCAAATGTCCATGAACACAGTCAGCTAAAATTATTTAGCTTCAGCTGCAAGCTATGTACTTGTACTCCTGCAATGTTGGTGCGTGTACCAAAGTCCACACAACCATCCGGAAATCGCAATAAAGATCTGTAAAAAAAGTCCAAATTTAGATGACCTACCTTGCTGCATGTTGAAAAGATCAGATATTTTGCTGCAGTATAGAGTGAAACCCGCTGCGCTGATTGTGACGTAACAAAAAAAAAAACAAACAAAAAAAAAACACAAAAAACAAAACCTTTTCTGTAGAGTGACCACTATATATGCCCCAGCCAGCGCAGCGGACCACGTCAATGTGCTAAGTGCTATAAGGGGCCACAAAAAAGTCCCGTCTAACCCCATTTTCACAAGTATGCACACCATTAATGAAGACATCCGAAAAACTTTGGGCAATATGATTGGGCGTGGCCAAAAAATTATAAAGTTACATGTATCAACCAAAACAAGGCATGCCCTCACTTGAATTCCTCTTAATTACATATCATGACTCCCAAATGAGTGCGTAGATCCCAATACCCATAATATGATCATGAAGTATATGTATGAACACAATGCACATCTTAAATAATACATGTGGTGGAAAAGCTTTGTGCAGGAGGAACTATTAAAAGTGGGGCCTGGTATGACCCCCAAAAAAATATATCAGTGTCTACTGTACAGGTGGAAACACTCCCGGCGAATCCTATCGAATTGCTTGAACCCTGCCAAGCAGAGCCTCCCAGGCAACTATGTATAAACCATGGAACACAATTAAGAAAGATGCCACATCGTGAAAACAAGAATCATGAAGCCCTCCCTACAACAACACTGGGCAACCCTTCACTCGGGAGCACCTCCACCCGAACAGTACTCAAATGCATCACCTTTTTTTTTTCAATCTGATCACAAAAGCATGGATATATATTGACACTTCAAGTATCACCTTCTTCATCAAATAATGGAAAAAAAAAAAAAAAAAAAAAAAAAAAAAAAAAGAAAAAACCTCCAACTCACACATAGGGTAATTTAGTACACACAGAGCAACAACAAAATAAAATGATCCCTATGCATGCACCTCACCCAAAAACTTGCAAGTTGTTGTACGGGCAACTGTATCTTTGCAAGACATGTTGGAAGTTTAATAAGAATACACAGAATATCAACAAACGTGAAACAAATAATCAAAAAATCACATGAGGTACAACCAGATGTAATAAAAGTCTATTAGGTTTGTACAGTTTTTATGCACCAATACCATCACATAAAGGTATTTAGTATTTAGCCTTGACTGCAAACTGCACCAGTACAGTCAAATAAAGGTATTAAGCCTTGACTGCAAACGCTCCTGCAATGCTGATGAACCATCACCCAAAACATGATCATGACATGTGCTGTGTGTATCAAAAAACCACATGAGGTACAACCAGATGTAATAAAAGTCTACTAGGTTTGTACAGTTTTTATGCACCAATACCATCACATAAAGGTATTTAGTATTTAGTATTTAGCCTTGACTGCAAACTGCACCAGTACATTCAAATAAAGGTAAAGGTATTAAGCCTTGACTGCAAACGCTCTTGCAATGCTGATAGACCATCACCCAAAACATGATCATGACATGTGCTGTGTGTAAACACACAACACACAACATGCTTACAACTTGTACATGTCATGTCCAAGCCTTGTGCAGGAAGAACTATTAGAAAGGGGTCAATTGTGCACCAAAATATGCAAACAACAACAAATGGAAGTAAATCTCCTGACCCCCCAGAGTACAGTTACTTTGGCATTATACAGACGTTATGAAGCGAGGCAGATGAGAGAAGAGAAGTCTGGGTGGAACACATGTAACCATATTCATAACAATAGGCATTACAAAAACAAAAAACAAAAAAACAAAAAACAAAACAAAAAAACAAAAAAAACCGGTCTTTACTCTGATGCACCACTAAAATGCAAGCATGTTATTTCAATCATTATCGCAAAAACATACACAATTATATTGACACTTAAAATATCACCTGCTTCAAAAATAATAATAATAATAAAACATAGGGTAATTAAGTTCATGTAGTGCATCAACAAGTTATGTAGCTGAAATGATCTTTATGCATGCACCTCACCAATAATCTGGAAAGCTATTGTATAGGTAACAGCATCTCTATAAGACATGTTAAAAAATAAAAAATTAAAATTAAAAAGACTGCGCAAAGCATAAACGAATAAACGAATCACGCAATTGCATGACTGGTCCAAGTCATGTGTAACTGTTCATGCAGACCCAAGCTGCCTTATGACAACTACATGTATGAACATTAGTATGGTCTTCTTCAGTGCAATGAACTATTAAAGCAGGTATTTGACATATATCGAATGACACAGATCAAAGTGAGTTCATTCAAAGCAATTGAATAAAGACAAACACACTGTAGAAAAAAGCTGCTGATATGAGTTATAACTATTGAAACTTTGCAGGAAGTGCTGGTACAAAATCTTACGTGCAGACACACCTGTCACATGTATTCTTGCATGAAACAACAGAAAGCTAAATAAAGTGATCTAGTGCATGATGACTGAACAAATTAAGCACATACATGCGACTCGTATAGATCTAAATTGAATCTAGCATCCCAATCACAATTGAAGACATTGAAGAGATGCACAAATATGTCTAAGCCAGATGAGAGCTTGTATAACTCCCTTGTAAAAAAAAAAAAAAAGAAGAAGAAAAGAAAAAGAAAAAAAAAAAGAAAAAAGAAAAGAAAGAAAAAAAAAAGAAAAGAAAAATCACTTTTCAAACTGACATCTCAAAACTTGAAGGGTCTACATAGCATTTAAATTGTCACAGATTACTTATCACAAGAGGATTGGCACTGCTACCATATACGAGCCCCGTTTATGAAGGAGCTCCCAGGCCAGAGACACTGTACCTGCTTCGTGGAATGCATAGTCAGAACAGAGTGAAAATCATGCACTGTATAGTTAAACAGATATTTGTGGACTGTCTCACTCGCGGAGTACATCCTCAAATTTTTTTACCATACTTGATACTCTTGATGCGGCCCCAGTGAGTTTTGATCAAAATCTTGTTGTTTTGTGTCCAACAGTCTTTCACGCGGGCATCGTTTTTCATTCTGTTGAACAAGGACTTCATATCCTGGGTCAGATCGTCTACGATGACTATACCTGTACCTTTGAGATTACGGCGGGCCTTGATAACAGCGGCTTTGTCGTCTTTATATATGAACTGAACCTGCATTCCTCTGGGCTGGTCAGGATTTTGGGTAGGGAGCCGGTGAACTGCATTCAAGTCCCTCCCAGACACTTTAACACCCAGCTTTTCCTCAAAAAGCTTGAGCACAACTTTCTTGGAGTCTTCTCCAGGGCGTTCAGTTAGGCCGTATATTTTAATGTTAGATTTTCTGCTGTATTGTTCATTCTCGACAGCATGTATCTGGTTTTTAGCCGTGGCCTCAGACACAGTCTTTACAGTGTGCTTTATTTCAGTGAGCTCTTGCTTCAATTTGGTAATCTCCTCTTTCATATTTCTATTTTCTTCTTCTAAAGCAGTAGTTCTGTTTTCTATGTTGCCCACAGCATCATCCACTGCTTTTTTGATCTCCAACCTCATTTCTGCCAAAATGTCTGTTTTGAGCTCTGCCATGGCTGCTTTTTTGAGAGCATCCATCTTGATATTTGAGACTGAATGTATGCTACTGTAGTCTTTTACAAGGACCTGAGGTTCTGAATCACTTTCTAAGTCCTCTGATGAACTAATTGAGAGCATACACTTTATTCTTTTGAGGTCTATTAGATTGCTGGGTGAAACTTCAGTGCTGCTGACACTATCTAGCTGTCCTCTCTTCCTTTTGTCACAGGGGGTATTTTCCAGCGCAACCCCGCTGCAATCACAGGAATCCACTGCACTCATAAATAAAGAACTTGTACTCCATTACATAAGAAGTAGGCACACTGAGCTGGAAGCCACAACTGCAAAAAAGTTGGAATGAAAAGTCTTACTAACCAATTTCAGGCAAAAGGGAGCTTATATTCCATGCTCACTGAAGCACATTAATTGAATCCTCTGTCCTTCACAGCATATGAGAATCCTTGTGAAATTTTGTTTCAAGTCTTGGACAACCAGTAGTGGGTAGCCATGTTCCAGTCCACTATCCATGTATGTGTGGCATGCTTTTTTCACAGAGTTGTAAAGTACATCAAACTACTGTCAGCTGTTAATGAAAATAATTCCCTGGTGACTTGAGGTATTCACAGATCCATTCTGTTATTTTCTTCCTCCGATGAAAAATATTTCTTCAGATATTTCTAGATAGAAAAATCTGCCCTGAATGGACTAAGCAGCCAAGTCTGCCACCAGGTGGCACTCCAGGTTGTCCAAGTGTTACTGTTATTGTTTATACAAGTCTCAGGAAAGGGTAACCACACAGGCAAGCTTGACATGTTGCACTCTTGACTGCCATGGCTTACGAGTTTGACACTGCAACTTAGAGACTCTCCTAATTCTATGTATATTCAATTCTATATAATTTAGTATAGTCAATGTATTTATGTGTGTTCCAAACTTCAAAGAAGTCATGAAATAATTCTCATTCTCGATCATAGATCAATTGTCATTGCAGAATTTATTTTTTATCTTGAAAGGCTTGAGTAAACCTTAAAGAAAACCCACAATGGTTAATTCAATTTGGAACAAAGTGGCCGTCATTAAGGAAACAATTCTTTATGTTCCCATGCCTTAACAAGATATATATCCATTTATTTATACATTTAATAAAAAAAGTAGCATTTTCATTCAATACCTGAATACAAAGAATGGGTTTAAGATTTGACTGTTCTTTACTTGGACATTGTTCTGTTGTGCATGGTTCTCCGACTTATAGTTATAGTGGAGGTAGAGTGTGTTTATAATGGTTCAGATTCATAAATATCACAAAAACGATGTAAGCCTACTTTACTCTTTTGCTGTGAACTTAGGTGACTGTCAAGTCGGGAGAACTAAAAGGTGATAGGTCTACTGCATCTCTCTTTATTTTTTGCAGAAGTAATGAAATTTGTGTTTTGGGTGGTTTGCAGTTGATGATGAATATTTCTAAGGTTAAGAGGACCGGTTTAAAACCACCAGTTGCCTTTTATGGGTGACTGCCTGTCTCAGGTCAGGAGTGTAATTTGTTTCTTCACTTTGGTATTGGAAGATGAATATTGATGCTTTGGCAAGTCTGGATTCTCTTTGCTGTCATTGTTGCATTTGGAATTTATGAATATGATTCATGTTTTCTGTACTATTTGATAAAACTTACAATTTATGGTTACAAAGCTCATCAATAACTGTTTACAGTCTTCTTATAAATTAGACACTTCACAGAGTACTGGTTAATTATGCAGTACAAAAGGTATTTATAACTTGCATTGTCGAAAATGATGCTTTACAAAATAGTTTATTTTGCATGAACCTTAAACTTTGTTGACTTATATGGATGATGATCATTGTTGAGATGGTGGTTGCAAGTAGTACCGCTTCAAATACTGAATTTTATTGACATTTTCAACAAATTAAGAACCTGAGCTTACAAGTTCTCTGATGTGCTGCAAATTTTGGTCCCTTTTCGTAAACTGTATGGTCCTCTATGCGCATAAATGATGCATCTGTTCAAGCCAATTTACTGAAATAGCCCTATAATGTCAAACAAAACATTTTGCATTCTCTCATGTTAAAACTAGACATGACTTTTTGGACCCCATGGACCTTTACACTTACATTTTGGTCTCTTTTGGGTAAATACGAACTATAAATTTATGTGTTTTAGCTATACATACCAAGGAACATTGCTTTTGGTCGGAATTGACTTGGATTTGTTTTATTAGCACTACGGTTTGGATATGGTAATGAAATTGTCTGATTTAGATAAAAAAGAAACCTAACTGGTGAAATTTGAAATATAAGATTTTTTTAATGAAATACCTTTAATTTAAAAAAATATTCCCCACTTAACATAATCCCTACTTAATATTCCACAATTAATTCCAGAGAATTTTTGAGAAGGTTAACTATCCACCAATCATGTTTCCTTTATTTGAGTGTAAAGTACTTATACACATAAAGATCATAAAAATCTTATTAGTTTCATGTTAGTAATGTGCATCAAGGTTCCAACAACATCGCTGCATAAGGACCACGTCTCAATATCAACACATGACGACCAGTCTTTCAACATTAAACAGCATTGTGCTATTAAATAGGGATGACTTTTGTCCCATAACGCCAAAACTTATCCACCTTTGACATCCGATGTCAACTTCCGCTTCAATGAATAATTAATGCAAGATAGCTACCGAAAAATCAACAATTAAAAAGCTATTTTCTTGTCTTTTCTAACCTGACCTTTCAGGACACAAAACTGGAAAATCTGCTACTAGGATTGCAGCTGTCTGTGTTCCCAATAGGACTGTCCAAACAAATAGTTTTATCTATAAACGAGTTTTACCAAGCTGCCATAATTTGGAATAAAATTGTCCATTTACCAAAACTTTATATTTTTTGGACCAGTATGTTAGATAGCCGTTAATTATTTTTTTATAAATTCAATAATTACAAATTCAATGAATTAGACTTCATGGTATAAATTTTCATATATATATATATATATATATATATATATATATATATATATATATATATATATATATATATAACTTCTCTCATTAACATAAATACGTGTCCAGGTTTATACACTATAGTGATTTGTTTCAACTGAACATGAATCCGTCTACCAGGTTTCTAATTTGGATCAGTTTAAAATTAAAATCACATGATCATTGTTAAGGAAACCTTTTTTTTAATACATTTATAGGCACGTTTTTACCCAGAATAAAATCTTTCCCATGAAAAAATCTTGTTCGACAAGAAGTCACAAATCAACATATGGCTATATGCCTCTATCCCTCTCATTATTGTGTCCAACAATTCCTTTTAAAATATATTGTAACCTCTGGCGTGTCTGGAACCCTAACTTGCATAACAGGTTACTAACCTTTGTTGCATATCCAAATAGCAACGTTCTCCAAGATAAGGTTTCAAATGGTCAAAATACTCTACTCCTGTATGTCTTCCATTCACCTTTTGGATTCGGTAGTTCACATGAGTAAGAACTTCTGTAACTTTGTAGGGACCTTCAAAGTGGGGAGGCAAAGACCAAGTTAAACCCTTTTTGTATGTTTAGCTTTTCTCCAAACAAAGTCACCCACTTCATATTGTTTCCCATGTACTTTTTGGTCATAGTATGTCTTTTCACACTGCTGACCACTTTTCAAATTTCCTATCACCAGTGTGAAAGACGCAATGACAATACATTGTCTATTTTGGTCGTTTAATCTTCCACTGAAAAGAAATGTATACCATCTCGTAGTTCCCCCCAAAACTCTCAATGCCAAACATTTGACGGGGATATTTCATGACTCTACCTTCTAGGTTACTACCACAGTCCATCTGTAATTGCATGAGGCAACCATACTTACTGACCCATTTTCTAAATATATGCAAATCTGAAGCCTCTTGGTTAGGCATTGGAAAGCTCCACTGTATTTTGTGAAGTAATCTGAGATGACTAGAAAACACTTGTTACCTGACAGTATAGTTAGTAGCCCTTTGATATCTAGGGTTACCCATTCCATTGGATAGCAGACTGGTCTCTGAGCTAATGGAGCTCTGCATTTCTGATTCCCACATCTGCTACTGTTACATTTTCACAGGTTCATAAATAAAAACCTACCATTTTTTCTTAAACCCACCCACCTGAATTTTTGTCTTATTTTCTCTATTGTCTTGTCTATCTCAAGATGGCGGTCAGATTTCGAATCATGCGCTAAAAATAGGATTTGTATGTAAATTTCTTGTGGTGCAATGAGTCAGTACTCATTTCCCGCTTTCTCTGTCCATATTCATTTTAACAGACCATCATGTAAGACAATTTGTTCCCACTGGGAAAAATATAACTTACACCTCTGGCTTTCAGTGGCACCTATATTTGCACTTGGCCTGGGCTTATGCTTTTCTTTTATATTGTATATAAAGCAAATGTCTGGGTCAACTTTCTGAATATTCTTCAGCTTTTCGTGGGTATGTACAGAGGGTTCTTAGGTTACTGTACTTATTTTTGACGACCACGAGGTTTTGTAACTAGATATCTACTCATACCGTGAGAATTCCCATGCGTGATGCCACGGCGGTGAGCTATCGCAAATCTATATGACTTAAGATGTAAGGCCAGTGGGCTACTTGACCTTGATGTTCTCAAACCTTGTACAATTATCTCAAAGATCCATGATCAGTACGGACTAAAACCATTTCCCAAACAAATAAGTTTTAAAATACTGTACAGAATAGACTGCAGTAAGTAATTTTTTGTCTGGTAACAGAATAATTTTATTCCACTGGAGGTAAAGTTCTACGGGCATAAGCAATTACACACTCTTTTCCCTCTTGAATCTGGGACAAGAGACGTTCTATTCACCTTTTGCCTGCGTCCATGTCTAAAATGAATAGTAGAGAAATATCAGGGACAGCCCAAAAAGGTGGATTATATAAAATTGAAAAAAAAAACCTCAAAATTAACAGTATTTTCTCAAATGTCACAAACTGACACATGACTCAGGGTCGGCAGTCAAATAGAGATTAATTGTTTGTAGATTTTGAAGGTGAGAAGTAAGTGTCATCATGGAGTTTGTTTTACATTTTTGGTGCAGGATCTCCATTGTTGCAGTCCTTGTTGAGATTTCCCTTTGTTTATACAGGTGGTATAGTTGCAGCTGTTTATTTTACAACCACTGAGACTGAATATAACGCCCCCGTTTGTTTCCACTTCATTTATTTCAGTTATACACTGGCAAGTGGTCTAGCTAGGATAAGCAAATTTAGGAAACATGTTTTGTTTGACAGGTTTCATCTTTCATAATGAAGCTCTGCATTTATAAGCAATGTATTTAGCTAATTCATCATTTGCTACGTTCATATTTATTCATTATTATGTGGGTTGTCTTTGCTGAATGTTTAGCTTAGATAAAGAGCCGCTACTCAGAGAGACATGTATGGGTAATGGCCACAGACTACAGTTATAAATCCTTCTATTTTTCATATTAGCATTTTCCAGTCTAAAAAACCAGCATTTTGGTATTTTAAAATTTCTTCAACGGTATTTAATAGATAAAAATGTGAGAAAAAAACGGACAATTTTTTTGTCATACAATTCCCAGCTCATTATTTCGTGATAATTGAAATACGAAACAACACCTGGATGTCAGCTTTATACAGGTTTATGAACTGTGCTCTGGCCGGGGTCACATCATTGTCCTTCCTCACCATAAAGTTCCCACCTGGCCTGGAAGACAGTGCACCTATATGACCACCAATGAAGCAACCCTGTGATGCAGCAAACCTGACTTTGCTAACTTTATTTAAACAGAAGCTACAGCATGCTGAAAACACGGTATTTTCACAATTACGGACTATTTCCTTTGGGATGCGCAACCAGCCAATCACAACTGTGGTCTGTAACCAAATACGCTTATCAAAATTATTAAAACTTATTAAACTGAATTCCTGACTTGTTTTGTGTGCATGGTTTCATTCATTTCTATCTGACTTCAATAATAAGTAAAATAATGGCCCTGACACTAATAACATTTAAAATGAGAAAAATCAGTTTTAGGTGAAATAATTGTAAAAGATGTAAAATTGGGAAAAAATTATGAGACATGATTATAACAAAAGTCTTTGACCTGGCATCAATACATAAGCATATGGGCTTTGCATTCAAGCCAAGTTCACTTGCTTGCAAGCCCTCTTCCTACGATGACAGATCAAATTACCACACCCCACCCATTAATTTTAACATTGATTTTTAGTATAAAGTTGAAATTTTATAAGAAATATTGTGAATTTGATGACTTTTTTGATTAATCATAAGACATCCATCACTTGTGTAACTGCAAACAGGATCTGGTCAGCTTGACCCATCTGTGGGGGCAGACAGGGGTATCACATTTCACCCTGCTGCTGATGCTGTGTGAATCCTGGAAGTTACTTGCATCAGAGAGGGGTGGGTTCTGATTCATCAAGCAACCCCATTTCTGGCATTTTCCTTTCCTACACAAAGACCCCTACCCTCACAAACTTTAAGATTTATAAGAATCAGAAATTTCCAAATATTTCATAAGCTTTTCAGCCTTGATAAGTCACTACAACATAGCTATATTGAAGACTACTGCTGCCCACTGACTGATACAATGAAAGCTGGTCACAGAAGAAACAAAACTAGTTTTCAGAGGGGCCATATTCCCCACAACAAGGGATGCAAGGTGACAACAGAACCCACAACCAATACACCAGTGAGGTGGACACGCCTGCCTCGTGAATTACAAGAAAATCTGAATGAACGGCTACAACAGGAACCAGGGCTGGAGGCAGAGGTGAATGTAAAACTGCTTAGACCAGCTCCACCCAGCACCACGTATCTTGATTGGTATGCTTCACCAAAGCATGACAGACCAAACATGGACTCCTATAGAATTTTACATGCTGAAAGGACAGAGAAATTATGGAATGACTCCATGAGGGAACATTTACTGTACAAGCCAGATTGTACAGGTCAGTTAATATTTGATGCTGAAAAAGAAAAAAAGGTGGGGCTAGCATGGCAGGAGTCGCTGAAATGTACAGTGTGTGATTACATTTCAAGAAAACAAAAACTGTACAAAGAAGCCACAAGTAACAATTCTCAGCCAGGCCAGAAAGCAGCCAACATTAATTTGGCAGCTCAAGCTGGCCTCATGACTACAAGCATTGGGAACACAGCACTGAGGAATATTCTACTCCATATGAATATTCCAGCTCCTGCAAGAAAATCAATGCAGAGAAATTCAAATAGAGTGAATGACATTATCACAAAGCTAAATGAAGAAAACATGAGGGAGCAGAGAGGCCAAATCATGCGCAATAACAAATTGCTGGGACTTTCTGAAAAAACACCAATTGTGATGGAGGCAGACTGCAGATACAACAACGCCCTGACATCTGGTGGTGGAAAGACATCCTTCCAACCTGCGACGCAGTGTGTTTACGCTGTTTGTGAAAATCAAACTTTGCAAAAAAAATCATTGGGGTCACTGTGAAAAATAAACTGTGCAAAGTTGGTCATATGCATGCAAGGAAACATAATTTGTACAGACCAGCTTGCCCAGACCATGGGGGAAAATGCACTGCAAATGTACCCATGGATGCAAGCATTATTGATGAATTCCAATGGTGCAAGAAAAGGTTTGAACTTTTTGAAAAAGATGAGGTGCCACTTAAAATAACTCAACTGACAACTGACCTTGACAGTCGAGCTAGGGAAGCTGTCAAGTCTGTGTATAAAAATGATGGCTTGGCACCAGGAAACTTAAAGTGTACAAGACATTTGTTGCAGTCACAGCGTAGACATGCACAAAAGGTCAAGTGGAGTTCTGGAATGTTCCCTGCAAGAGATAAAAATTGTGTAAATTATATGATCAGGCAATTTGGGTACAATTTATCAAGAAGGTGTACACATGAATATAATGTCTGTTATGAAAAACTGTGTGGCAATGTGAAGCGCATAAACATAAAATTTGAATATGTAATAAATGCAATAATATTATGTCATCAAGGTGATCACTCACTCTGTGTTAGACATTCATATGCTTGTACAGGACTTAAAAAAGGTACATGGAAAGTTTCTTTCTTGCCTGCTGGTGTGTATTTTACTCCTTCTGTATCAGATTTAGAAAAATTGAAGCATCTTGTAATGTACAGGTTAGGACAGCCTGCAATACAGGCAACAAAATTCAAAACTGATACACAGCGTGTTGAATCGGTAAACAGGTCTTATTCTAGGACAAATCCAAAAAAATGTAACTTGGTGTAGAAATGTGACTGGCAGATTGCATTCTGCTGTACATATGTTAAATTTGGGGTTTGGCAACTCCACTTTAGCAAGATTGGAAACACTTAGAGCTCCCATAACACATGGGTCTACACAAGTAAAACAACTGAGAAGTGTTACCACTCAGTTTGAATATAATAAAAAGTATACAGGTAGCATCAAGTACAAGCAGGCAAGACGTGAAAGAAGACACACTTTAGAATGGCTGCACAGACATAAAAAATCAAAGGGGAGAGTATCTTACAAAAGAGACTGTGACAACCAAAAACTGTTAAATTACAGTGTGTCCAAGAAAAAAAAGACAAAGAAATATGGATCATGCTTGCAGCAAATAAATACATGTACTCGGTGGATGCAGTGATAAATGCAAACAGTAGGCCTACAATGTCAATGTCACAGTTTGATCATATTAATGGGATTAGCATAATTTATTCATATCATATTTGCATTGTTAATTTTTATAAAATTACCTGGGGAAGACTTCTTGGACACCTGAGAGGTATCACGAAACTAAAGACTACAAAAGCTTGCTATCTATCTACCAAGCAGTCAGCAAAGGGAGCATGGCCTGCACACTTGTTAAATGTCTTGCAGTGAATCCTGTTGTTATTTATGTGGTGAGGTTCGACCGATAGGTGCGACATTTCTATACAGAATGATTTGTGACATAAATGTGATACTTTATGACTTTTTGGAATGTTGAGACAATTAAACTTGATATTCACAGCCAATCTGTGGGTGTAAAACTTTTTTTTTTTTCCGTGAGCTGGCCTCAGGTACACAATACCATAGCCCAATCCATTTGCCTTGTAATCTACTGTCTCACGCCATATCTTGCATGCACCATCCATGTAAAAGTTGTCAGGATCACTAAAAATTGTCCTGGCATCTGTCAAAAAGCGCTGACCTTCCATTTCGAACTTGCTTGATGGACGATAAAAGAACAACAACATCACCATGTGCGTTCCAGTACATACAGAGCTAGTCCTAATAGGCCACAGACTACAGTTATAAATCCTTCTATTTTTCATATTAGCATTTTCCAGTCTAAAAAACCAGCATTTTGGTATTTTAAAATTTCTTCAACGGTATTTAATAGATAAAAATGTGAGAAAAAAACGGACAATTTTTTTGTCATACAATTCCCAGCTCATTATTTCGTGATAATTGAAATACGAAACAACACCTGGATGTCAGCTTTATACAGGTGTATGAACTGTGCTCTGGCCAGGGTCACATCATTGTCCTTCCTCACCATAAAGTTCCCACCTGGCCTGGAAGACAGTGCACCTATATGACCACCAATGAAGCAACCCTGTGATGCAGCAAACCTGACTTTGCTAACTTTATTTAAACAGAAGCTACAGCATGCTGAAAACACGGTATTTTCACAATTACGGACTATTTCCTTTGGGATGCGCAACCAGCCAATCACAACTGTGGTCTGTAACCAAATACGCTTATCAAAATTATTAAAACTTGTTAAACTGAATTCCTGACTTGTTTTGTGTGCATGGTTTCATTCATTTCTATCTGACTTCAATAATAAGTAAAATAATGGCCCTGACACTAATAACATTTAAAATGAGAAAAATCAGTTTTAGGTGAAATAATTGTAAAAGATGTAAAATTGGGAAAAAATTATGAGACATGATTATAACAAAAGTCTTTGACCTGGCATCAATACATCTCCGTTGGGATGCGCAACCAGCCAATCACAACTGTGGTCTGTAACCTAATAGCCTCCGAAACAGGTTCTGAGTGGTAACCCGCTGACAACCCTTTAATCTATTTGCGCTATTACAGCCTATGTCAAAATTTACAGAGGAATGTGTGCAATATGGATAATAGTACTTCCACATGTATACAGGTTAGTCAGGGATAGGTTAACTTATGGAGAACAAAGAGTTCGGACTGCGGAATAGGGTACTGACTGCTAGCAAGTGGTTCTGGACAAAAAGACACAAATACAATAAAGCTTGTTAGGCTCATCAAAAGCTTGTTGGTATTCTTGAGACCAATAAAAGAGTATTCCTTCCTAGTCAGCCAGTGTAAAGGAGCAACAACCTTACTTAAATTAGGTATAAACCTTTTTAATACGATGTCAATTTTGTAAAACCCTGACCTCATTCAAATGTTTAGGTATAGGTTAGTTTTTTTGTTTGTTTGTTTGTTTTTTTCTTTTTCTTTTTCTTTTTGTTTTTTTGTTTGTTTTGTTTTTTTCTTTTTGTTTTGTCTTACTTTTTTCCCTAGAGCAATATCCTTACCTGACACCATAAGCAATTCATTGTTCTTCGGGAAAAAGGCATGTTTCAATGGTTTTAACTTAAAACCAACCTTATGTAAACCCTGCAAAGCATCAATTGTCTCATCAATTATAGGAAGTAGCCATGCATCAACTTTTGTAACTTCATTTAACTTCCTGTAATCCACGGGAAAATAATCATGAACAATCTGGTTTCCTCACCATGACAAGGGGACTAGAACTTGGACTATTACTGGGCATTATGATCCCATTTTCCAACATTTTATATATGCATTTGGCAATTTTAGGTATTATATGAGGAGAGACCCTGCATGTTCTTTGCTAGAGAGGTAGTGCATGACTGGTGTCAATGGTAAGTGGCAAAGGTTTGTCGCCTTTTTAACTAAATACAATGTCTTTCACACTTTCAATTCTTGTACAACAGAATATAACTTAGTAAAACTCCCTTTAGGTTGTAAAGAAACATAACCCACATGTTGAACCGGTATGGCTGTACTTACTTAGGCTCTTTATTGAACTTGAATTGACAAATGACTAGGATTAAGAATTCGCGGAGGAAATTCATTTTCGCTAAAATCCACCAAACCTCTACTAACAATTATCTCTTCCCCAGTTTTACTTTCATGAACACAGGAGGCTTGAATCAAAGCAAGTCCCCTCTTCATGGTCGGATAATCTGAGCTGAAACCAAAACTTCACTACAAGAGGTGAATGTGTGTTGGCCACCAGACAACCAGCCTCCTGCACAATTTCCCCAAAATAGGTACTTGTTCTCCATTGGCAGAATACAATTTTGTACCATTTGGTTGCACATGTATACAGTAACACAATTCTAAAATGGATTGGAGTAATAACTAACACTTGCCCCAGTATCAAGCAAATATTTTGTAGAAATGTTTTCGACCTTACCTTCTACAAAATATGTCACATTTTGCGTAAAGCTTCTCTCCTACTCAAATATTCCAAATCGATCAGGAGAAATTTCCTGAAACTTCTCACAATTGCGTTTACAATGTCCTGGCTGATGGCAGTACCAACAGTATACACCTGCCTTGGTCTCCTCAGTTATTGTTTTAGGCTTAGCC
The DNA here is from genome assembly GCA_964020975.1 of Hermodice carunculata. Lineage (NCBI taxonomy): Eukaryota > Metazoa > Annelida > Polychaeta > Eunicida > Amphinomidae > Hermodice > Hermodice carunculata. Next base: position 3,614,987 of record OZ026614.1, on the reverse strand, counting down.
TTCAGTCTGGCATCCAATTCCGGGATCTACTTTTGCAACTGTTCAGTAATTGTTTCGAGCCCTCATGAATAGACTCTTTTGCAGTCTGAGAAGTATGCACTCTTGGTACAAACTTAACCTTCCCAGTCGAGAGACAATACTCTCGTCCCCCATAGCAAGAGTTATAGCTTTCTCCAAAGTAGAAAGGATAGCTCTTTTAATCTGTATACGCAATGACTGTTTTCTTAAGGCTTGTATAAAATGATGAACAGTCATACTTCTTTAGTGTGTGAGTCCCTGGATGGAAAAACGCCATCCACTAATCGTCTGACTCTAGAGCCTAAGTCATATAGTTCCACTCCTTACACTGCTGACAGGTCAGGGATTCTCGTCTGTAACTATCAACTAATTTGTGAGCCACTTATTGTTCTGTAAGTGCGCCTCACAATGAATAATGTACTGTATTTTGCAGTACATGCAAGGTAAATCTTCTTTCCAATTCATTGTCCCAGCCATTTATACCAGCAACAATTTTAAAATGTTTTAAATATTCATCAAAAGTTTCCATAGCATGGTATCTATCAGGATTGATACTTGGTGTTGCCACTCTTCCTCTCCCGTGACTATTGGGTTGCAGCTGAGTCATGTATGGTTGTCCTGTAGGAAACCTTAAGTTAGAAATAATACCCTGCCCCGCCCCTTTCCTGGTGACATGTTGGCACCAGAGGCCAAACAATATACTGGTACTTGCCTGTCTGGCCCAAAACCAGTGGATCTGAGGGATACAACCCTTTGGGGAGGAGCCACTGGTGTACCTAAGGGTTCGAACACTCCTGCTCAAACAGAAGTATAGCCTTGCGGTGGTAAAGGTTCACCCAAACTTACCAAAGCTCCACCTATCCTGGCCAAAGAAACTGCTCTGCGATCCCCTCACCCGCCACCAATGCACCCCGCTCCCTTGCCACCAATTTTTAAACCAATCAGCGATCTGGATTAACAAAATAATAGGAAGTGGAGAAATGGACAATTCTGTTGAACAATTATCATGAAACAAATATCATAAACACCAAATAGACCCTGACAAATTTAAGGAGAAACAAAACAAGCCTTTCCCAAAATAGTAAATGCCAATGCAAGAATACAACCGCTTTTTCTCACCCTCAAAAAGAGCAAAACAAAAAATGAGCAATAAATAAATAAATTAATTAATTAATTAATTAATAAAACAAAAACCACACACCAAAAAACCATTCCTTTCCCCAAAACTTTACTACATAAAAAAATATCAACTAGATATTTTTCTCAAATCTATTTCTATACATAGCATTCGACAATTGCCATGACACGAAATATACGCCATTCATTCATATCTCTGCGAATCGTTCAAAATTAAATGAACCATTAGTTCCAAGTTCCACCATTAGTGATTAATGGCGCTAACGGACGGTGTGTGCCAATACATGGACTGCTGCATATGACTTGCTCTAGATTATACAGATTGATAAAGACCAAACGTATTCCATAAGTTTGTGAAAATAAAAAGCCCATGAATTTGTGCAGATCTGATTCAAAACTCAGGGTTCTGCAAAAATACAAAGCTCAGGATTTTGCCAAGATACAAAACCCACGGAAGATTCAATCCACCGATGAGATCTTTACACAACCAGCCCTATCACAAAACTTCATTTTTTAGATAGAGCAGAGCTTTGTAATGAGACCTTGTCACCTCCGATTGGTTGCTGTATACCTATTCGCATTGTTACTAGATGTACCGTGGAATTCACGAAACCCGATGTTTGCGCATTATTGGACATTGCAGGCACAAGCCCCTGAGATATCACTACAAACCTCATAGTTTTCTTAATATATTAAGCAATAGATATATGATGGAATTCCTGATGAGAGCATTGACTAAAGCCTGCGTGCTGTTAATAATTAAACATTGCAAGCAACCAAGGCCCAGACTTTTGCAAGCGAATCCAGGGTTTTGTTACGATTCCCTGGGTTATGACCATATCCAAAACGGCTCGCGGGAATGACAAAGTGATTCATAAATTATATTCAATTTGTCATCATGCCTATAGTGACTACTAGTCTATTCAGAATAATTTCAAAAATGGACTCGGAAATATGGACAATAAAATGGGGAAATTAACCAATATTACATTTAACATGTTTAAAACAATCAGAACACATCAGTTGGAAAAACATATTATCAACAAATTTCATCATCCTAGTTTTATGGACTCTCTCGCGTTTTTCTTTCTTTCTTTCTTTCTTTCTTTCTTTCTTTCTTTCTTTCTTTCTTTCTTTCTTTCTTTCTTTCTTTCTTTCTTTCTTTCTTTCTTTCTTTCTTTCTTTCTTTCTTTCTTTCTTTCTTTCTTTCTTTCTTTCTTTCTTTCTTTCTTTCTCTCTTTCTTTCTCTTTTTTGCCAAAATTACATAATTTAATGTCGAAATTTGACGCGGATATCGCAGTGTTCTGTCCATTCATATGTCTCTCCATACGTAATTTAAATGATGGACAAAAACGTCAAGGGCCATCTTATTTTCATTTATCTGCGTATGGACAGTTTCATCATAGAAATTCACAATATGCCAAAGATAATGGTAATAATTAAACGTCTTCACTTTGCTTTTTATTTTACCAGTATTGTAGACATATGTTGAAATAAAAATGTCTTATAAGTCATAAACTGTTTGAAACACGCCGTGAAGCTATTAATTTGATGAATAAGTTTGTGCACAATACGTTAACTCCATTTAACGTGGTTTTTTTTGTTTTTTGTTTTTTTTTTTGTGCGCAAATGATATATAATGCCCTTTGAATCTATTTTACATGTCCGCTAAAGATATCCCTTTCATTCGGTATTAAAGCCAAACATGATTTCAGCCAAACCCTTTTAACCATACCGTGCATCTTTTCGCCTCGGAGACTCCAACATACCTGCAGCACACGACTCACACACTCATCTTGGTGTTACTTCAAAATACCCGCAGCAGATGACTCACACACTAATGTTGGTGTTGCTTCAAAATACCCGCAGCAGATGACTCAGACACTCATCTTGGTGTTACTTCAAAATACCCGCAGCAGATGACTCGCACACTCATCTTGTTGTTACACCAAACTACCCGCAGCACACGACTCGCGCACTCAACTTGGTGCTACTCTTGCTGGAAATTTATTCTGGCATGCACACATTGCTCGCACTACCTCCCAACCTGGCCAGCGTATTGCTCTCCTGCGTGGATTCAAATTCAAACTTCCATGCAAATGTTTAATTAGAATCTGTATAAGTATGATTAGACCAATGCTTGAATATGGTTGTGAACTGTTTCACGACTGTGGTCGCAGCCTTTCTGACCTAATTGAATCTGTAGAGTTTGAGGCTGCCATATAATGAACTTGCGCCTGTAGGCACACATTACGTGTCATTTTTTACAAGAACTTGGTTGTTAAACTCTGGCCAGTAGAAGGAAGAACTTCAAGTTACGTGGGGTTTTTTTTGTTTTTTGTTTTGTTGTTGTTGTTTTTCTCTAAATTTCTCACAATTCAACACGTTCCTATCTGTCTGACCTAACTCTCGATACTCAAAACCCTCACAATACTAGCTACATATGCCCCTCTAATTGCAAAAAATATTCGCCTAAAAAGTCCTTCCTTTCTGATACTCAAGTTATGGAACAATCTTTCTTCCGATAGTAGAGATTCAATTTTCCTCCAAATCTTCATATCTAATTTGAAAGCCTGCTAGCAGTGTATAGTGTTCCTGTTTACTATACGGACACAGATTTGTCAAGATTGGTCATACCCAGTTAAGTCTGGAATTTTTGAACCTTTTATTGATCTTTTCAAAGTCCACATCATCCCACAGCCGAAATGCTCTTGTACTAACCCTGCGGCAGATCTCAAACATTTCCTGATCTCCTACCCTAGTTTCAACCTTGTAACTTTCAGAGTACTCCTCAACCCCGTCATGCCCAGTATAGCTCCTGGTGTCCATCCAAACTCAGTTATAATTGTGGCAAGTGACAGACTAGCTAATACGATGCCGTTTTCTCTTTGGTAACAATGAATTTTCCACTCTCCTCAACATATACAAAGTTGTGATGCCTTCCATAAATACATTGCAGACACAAGGCGCTTCATACCTTAGTTTTGTGGTGCACCAGCCTTCAGCTGTAATAAGTGATGCGTTGACTACATGAAACTATTCGTAAGTATCATTGAATAACTCTCCTGCCGGCTAGTATTATTGCGAAACATTTTGCCGTGTAATATATAATCATGCCTTGTGGTAATGGTATCTGTAAGTTCATCCACTGTTGTAATAAGATGTTTTATATTAGAACTAGACATCTATATTGGAAACTTTTGTTTGCCCCTATGTTTGATATATATATATATATATATATATATATATATATATATATATATATATATATATATGTGTGTGTGTGTGTGTGTGTGTGTGTGTGTGTGTTTGTGTGTGTGTGTGTGTGTGTATTGCGTGTCACTCCATGTTTTGGAGAGCCCCCCTCCCGTCATCTTGATGTACTGTAGGGGGATCTAGTTCAAATAAATATGTTTATAATAATAAACTTGTTTTACAAGTGCCGTTTTCTTGTCCAGAGGTGTGCTACAAGATGGAACAACACATGCAATTGTCTTTCAGGTTACTTGTAATAAAAATGCTGTCTACGCTCTCTATCAGACAGCTAAACTACTTTTAAATGTTATTGTGCAATATATGCGACTGGATCATGCTCCTGGACTTTTATGTGGCTAAAATAATCTTGTATGTGAGTTGCCCTCCGTCAAGATATTGCACATTATTAGTATTTTTTATTTTTTTGCAGTTTTGCCACCCCTAGAAATCATCAATTGTATTCGATGGCCCTAAAATAGTGCTGAGAGTTAACCTACCATTACTTGGTACACTTAGCAAATAAACTACTGATTATCTACGGTTGTGTTTCGAAGAAGAAGAAGAGGAAGGAGAAGAAGAAGAAGAAGAAGAAGAAGAAGAAGAAGAAGAAGAAGAAGAAGAAGAAGAAGAAGAAGAAGAAGAAGAAGAAGAAGAAGAAGAAGAAGAAGAAGAAGAAGGAGGAGGAGGAGGAGAAGGAGAAGGAGGAGAAGGAGAAGGAGAAGAAGAAGACCACGGCCAAGTGCAGACTCAGGTGGAGACTTCAGTTTATAAATAATTATTTTTTAAATGTTGCCAAAGTGGCCAGAAATGTGGCGCCAAACTTCTGTCTCTTCAGTGTCTGAGGTGTCTTGGATAATGCATTTATAATATTGTACTATGCGTATGGCTACATTTGCACTGTGCCCGTACAGTACAGCACCCCCGACCTGTGCTCAAGTTCTACAACAGGAAAGCAAAACGTCAGTCTCACTGGACTAAATAATTTTTCTTTAAAAAAAAAAGGAAAACTTGAAATAGACACTCTAGCTGCTGGTGAGCATGAGGAAGGTACTCTGCCCCAAAAAAAGCGATAAGAAGACGACTGACATTCTGTAGACTCATCACAGTCTGCATAATTTGCATTGTTTGGACCTGCTGTGGTCAACACACCAGCTGATGTGACGAAAATACCCGCAAAACTACAAGACTTGGATAAATACTTGGTAGAAAAACCCGTCAACACAATAAAAGAATTCATAGGACTCGGGTTTTATTCGGTTCACTTCGGCCCGAGTTCGGGAAGCGCACCCTGTTTTGTTTACATTTTGTGCTCGACCACGCTGGCTGGATTTGACGTGGAGGGATCAGAAAGTAAAACACTGGATGTGCTTGGGTTCAATGAAAAAATAAACCGTCAGCAATGTAAACATGCACATGTCACCACTGATGTGACAATTTAAGTAAAAGAGTTTTACTGTTCAGTACAATCCATGCTGTAATCACTAGCGTTAACCGTGGCATCAAAGCGATTAACAATAGAATGCATAATTAATTAGGGTCCGGAAAAGTTCGGTATAAGTTGGTATGAACAGGTCTATTGCTAGTATCTATCAATTCCCGCCCAAAATGCAGGCATCTTCTGCATGACTGTCCTCACGGTCGCGTGAAAGTGCGCGGGTTTCCAGACACATCACTCACGTGTGCACCTGCGCCTTTTTAAGCGCGAAATATCGTGCCATAAATATGGACTTGATCAAACATACCTGTTCTGCTTGATTTACCACAAGTATACTGACACTGCGGACTTTTGCCATATATTTATGTGTTTGCATATGTGGAGCTACTGAAACTGCAACGTAGATTGGAGCTGGATTTGTTTATTTATCTGCATCTGAAATGCCGATAGAGCTCCGCTTATGCCTATTATTGGAATCAGCATATGCTCATATGTGAACATCAGAACAACAGTTTCGCCTAATTCTATGCATGAAATGACATAGATTTTGTGTTTTCAAATATAATTTTTGCATTCAAATAAGAAAAAAAAATACGTAATAAGGGGTCGTTTGCGGGGTGTCGTGACTTGAAGCAACGCCTGGTGCATTGTTGGAAAGAAACACTGGCCTGTCTTATGGCCAATGCTCTTCATGACCGCGCATAACGCCACAACACATATGCAAATGACTCTTATTTCTTAATCAATACCAAAGTTATATATCAAGACCGAGTTTTCTACATTATGTACAGGACATAAATTATGCTTTCTATATGTGATACCTTCTGAACAGGAATTT
>OZ026614.1:3565803-3605803 GCA_964020975.1 Hermodice carunculata | reverse complement strand
AAAAATGTACATAAAACGTAAAAAGGGACATAAAGATACATGACCTCCACTTGAAAAGGAAACAGCTTAAGACACCAAGAGAGAGAAAACAAAACGTCATATTGTCACTTTTGGACATTTACCGTCTGTCAAAAACAAACAATCTGTTCCGGTTAAACAGACTATACAAGGAAAACTTTGTGTGCCCTCGCCACATTCTCTTTATAAAACATAACGATTCTGAGTCGAACATCAAGGTGATATGGCCATTTTTGGAAAATTTTGGCGATCTTTGAAATTTTGAATTTTCTATGAGCGGAATGTCTGAAACCATAAAGCCCGCCGGGGTGTGCTTGCACTGCAGTGTGGGATTTATACTAATGTCATGCACCTGATATTTGGTTCATGACCTTGACCTACTTTTCTCCGATGGGGGGGGCATGTTAAAATAAGAGAGATTTTTTGGCATCAGTCGAAAAGTTATCAACCAATCTGAATTATGTTGAGATTTATAGATAGCAGGCGTCAGGGCACACGGAAGCATTAGTTGCACCTGCCCCATCAAGATCGAAGGTCATCGCCATTTGGCGATCTGAGTGTTTTTAACCTGACATAACTTGCTCAACATATGTCATTTTCCATCTACCACTATGTTCGGCTCAATGTTTAGTAATTTTAACACAGCACATTTGTGTGCACAAAGTTTGACCTTTTTGACATAAAGGTCCAAGTCGTCTCGCATCTTGAAATATTTACCTGGCCGTAATTTGATCAATTTCCATCTGATTTTGAGGTGGTTGGGCTCAATGTCTAGGAAATACAATAGCGCACACATCTATAACTAACATATGACCCTTCAAGGTAAAGGTCATTCATCGTCAAAAACCTTCATTTTGCTAAAACTCGATCAATATTTATCTAATTTTGTTCAAGTTGGGCTCAAAATATGCGAAATGTATATCCACACAATTTCTTTCTTACATGTGACCTCTAAAGGCCACACGTCAAGGTCAATTGACCCTTTGGAATTTTCATCAAGGGATAAATTTTAATCTAATTGTAATCATGTCCACTACTCAAACTGTACCTATTGTAACATTACACACTTTTGAAATTTACACATGGCCTCTACTGGTCAAAGGGCAAGGTCATTTGTCCCTTTGATACTTTCATTGAGCCATACCTCAGTCAATTTTAATCCCATTTGGATCATGTTGAGCTCAAATTGTAGCTATAGGTACAATATTTGTAATTTAGATAGCTGAAGTGGGGGCATTGGTGGGGAAGGGGGGGGGGCTTCCTCTCAAGAATCGTTTGCAATTTGATATGTCTAGTTTGAAGTTCTTTTTAAAGCGAGACAAGGTAGATTATTGTCTTGTATCAGCAGGCAGGTCATTGCAAAGTTTCATTGTTGAAGGAATAAAAGGGATGTCATATATAACAATATCTTGTTAATAAATTCCACATCAGTCAGCTGCATTGACTGGCGGTATCGAATCAGAAAGATATCCTGGTACTATACCATTAACAATTTAAGACTAACCGAAAACATTTTCGCCGAATAGGTAGGGTTTCCCCACGGAGCTTGGGAAGCAACCTTAAACGATCAGCGACGTAATACCCCAAAGCAAATCCGAGCAGCTCCGTACTTCACTGATTCCAATAGTTGAGATAATTCTTGAGTACAAGTTGCAAACAGAACACAACCATATTCCAAAACGGGAATAGGCTTGGACATATATAATAAAAATAGTGCATTTCGGCAAAGTTTGTTTTGAAATCTATTTAACAATCAACCTCTTTTACTTACTTTATCAGTAATTCTTACAAAATACAATTTGTCCACAACAGATTTGAACTAAATATAATACCTGAATGTGTATGACTGGTACTTTCAGGCCCTAGGCACCATCAAGAGACAGACAATCATGGAAATGCTTATTGCGTTTTGCCGAAAGAAAAAAAAGTGAAAGTGATTTTAAACCATTAAATGTCACTTTCCAAAACCTCTCAGACAGATATCCTTGAGATACATTTGACGGTTATTTGATGCTGCAAGTAGTCGAACTTCTAACAATCTCTTAAGAAGCTAGTGTCATCAGCAACAAGGTGAATAGCTACAGTGAACCCATCAATAATGTCATCCACATAAACCATGACTAACAGCGGACCCAAAATGGCTGCTTAAGGCACAAGAGATAACCATGAAATAGACATTGATTATACATTTATTGTATTTGTTAGGAAGGCAAGCACTACCTATGCCACAGAGGTAAAAGCCGAGTATCAGCATGCCAGGAAGTGGTTGAGTGATCGCTGCTCTAACATAAGTTTTGATGGGTCAGGAAATACCTACCTGATGAGTGAGTTCAGTGAGTGAAGGGCGATCACAGTGGGGATAGGATTAAACGTTAGGGGCAGTCTGTCATAAATAAAAAAGGACTGGGCGCTGCAGATCAGACATCCGATTTTGTCTGGCTCGGACACAGAGATACCTGTGTGTACTTTAAATATATATCGGAAGTGTTCCGGCTGTGACATGGCGTTTACCAAGTAAGTTGTCAGTTGTTGAGAGCTTAAATGTGCTACACCCTTAGTAATGTAGGCTTCCAGATAAACTAGTTTTGAGCTCTTGCAAGCTCTGATACATTACATATTTTGTGAATCATGGTATGATTCACCAGATGATTATAGGCTTCTAACTAAGCCAGTTTTGAGCACTAGTATGCTCAAATATATCTAGTGTTTTATGAAACTTGTGCGGTTCATCAATTGAATAATGTAGGCTTTAAAATAGCCATTTTTGACACAAGGAGACCGGTATAAGCATATTTTTTCAGACCTGTTGTTAGTTCTCCGATGTGGCGCTTTGTGAATTACATTTTCCAAGTATTTGTCCTATGATTGCACAACAAATGCTCTTATTTAATTTGTCTTACGTTTTGATTATTGATACAGAAATTAAATTACAATTAAATGCGGTTTTCACATAAATTACGAGATAATGTTCCAGGTTTTATTTCATATTTCTGATAATGGCCTCTTGGTATTGGAAGAGAACTGTTGATGCTTTGGCAAGTTTGGAATGTCTTTGCTGTCATTGTTGGGTTTGGAATTAATGAATATGGATCATGTTTTTCTGTACTATTTGATTCTCAGTTGCAGCCTGAGGTCGACTGGGCAAGTCAAGACACAGGACCCGACCCAGCACTTCGTGTGATAAGTCAACATGGACATTTAAGACGGAACTGTCTGTTTCTGTCATTTTTGCCATTGCTGCACTTATTTGTACAATATATGTACTATTTGAGCAAACATATATTTAAACCAAAATGTTTCTGTACTTGTGTTCATCTCACGGCAATAAAGTGGGGCATTTTTGATATCATTTTTATGGTATTGAGGGCCTGGTTGGCACAAGATATAATGAGTAAAGCCACCTCGTACCAACGCCCAGAAATTACCATTATTACTTTTATTTTTATTCTAGATCCTAATATATTTGATGAACAAAACTAAGAAGCTGATTAATAGAGGAGTGTTTACCTTCAAAGTTAAAAGATTATGGGAACCAAATATTCATAAAATGTAATAAAAACCAGACGTTCCAGAAGCTTCACATATGTTACATAGCAACGACATGGGTCTGTAATTGGATTCAGTTTGTCAGTCACTTTTTTTTTTTTAATATTGAGCTTTTCCCGCTTGCCTAGAAACTTTCCACGGACAAGGGTAGATTAAAAAAAACCCACAAGAAATCAGATATATTTTTAGCTGTAATGTTTAAAAAAAGTGTTGTAAACTTCATCAAGACCAGTCGCACAAGATAATTTTCGAGCTTGAAGTACTTTTTGCACGTCTGCTATGCTGACAGAGAATAAATCAAGTCTTCTTGCTTCTGTGACACGGCGAGTAATTTCCTCCACAGGCAAATTATTTTGTGGTGCAAAATATATGTTGAAAATGTCTGCCTTTATTTTAACTTTTAAGTTAAAAACAACACTATCATTTTGAGTTAAAGGAGGAATGGATTGCTGGACCTTACAATCCACAATTGCCTTGGTCAGAGACCACCATCGCACCAGATTAATGTCTTGACTATCATTTACCTCTCGCAATTTAAAATATAATTCTTATCGCTTTGCTCCTAGAAGTAAAACCGTCATTTTGTGAGCATTTGAAAATCTAAAATGCCCAAATCTAAGGGCTGTGAGGAAGTCAAAAAGAAGTTTACTATTGGGTAGCTCTTGCCAGACTTGCCTTAAGATAACAAACAATTGGCAACGTACCCCATCCCATTTACTGACAGGAGAGCAGCAATTACAAGTCAACTCAAATTTCAGAAGGATAGTTGGTGGAGAGTAGGAGCTAGCTACCTATCATTGCATTATCATTATCATTATTATTACACAGTTTCATATATTAAACTATTGATAATGGAAATGGTAAAAACGGGATTAGAAATCAGACGTTAGCTTTCAGAAGCTGAGCATACTGATGTGCAATCTACAATAACCATAGGAGTGGTATGAGATAGAACATATGCTTAAGGATGTTATGGACACCCCCCCCCCCCCCACCCTGATTCAAATGTCAGTAATGTAACTGTTACCATAAAATCAAAATGATTGCAAAAACGCACATGGAGAAGCATATATGGGAGTACTTTGGTCAAATAATGGGTGCAACCAAACGAAATCTTAGCACAGAGATACCAACATGTGGTCCCAAACAGCGAAGACTAAGCTCTACAGTTTTACAGGAAGAAGTTCAAGAGCCAGCAGAGTTGGGTTGCTAATTTACTGAAACAGCAAGTCCAGCCTGCAGGATATGAGTTGAATATAGTTCTTCAGAGGCCCCTCCTTGGTGAAAGAACTGCATTCATAAAACAGCAGCATGGAACAAAAAGGAACAAGACTACACCACCAGCAAGCTGCAAATGCTTGATATCTATGCCATGGAAGAGGGCTGGTGGCACAAGAGTGAATCCAGGCTCCTAAAAGTCATCACTACCAAAAGCCAGCCACTGCTAGAGACAAAACAGCAGGAAGATGACTCGCCACCTGTTCCCTAGGATACAGTGGTCACCCCCTACAAGAAACCAGACAGCTGGAGGACAACAGCCTAACCATGTCCCAGGAACCAGTAGCCACCCCTACAAGTAACCAATAGGCCAGAGGATGACTGCCCAGCCACGTCCCAGGAACCAGGAGCCAGCCCCGCAAGTAACCAAGAAGCAGAGGATGACTCCCCAAACAAGTGCCAGGACGCTGGAGGACAATTCCCTAGATGATTACTTGCATCAGAAGCTTCGTTTGAGTGATTTATCTGCGCTAGAATCCACAGATGACGGTGATTCTAGTAGTTATACTGGATGTGGTAATGAAAATATCCACTGAGGTAACCGTATAAGGAAGATGAAGATAGTAATAATGAAAACAATGGAGGACATAGGAAAAAACATGAAGCCAGGGCTCTTGCAATTGGCTTGATAGAAGTGATATGGGAGCAGGCTAGAACAAACTCATTGTAAGTGGGGTTAGGGAAAAGAATTAAAAAGTCCATGAGAATGTTTGACAAGTAAGATGCTAAAAAACCCGAATAAATCAATCATTCGTCCAGAATGGCTGGAATATGCTTAAACTGGCAAAAGATTAATCGGTTAAAATTAAGAAACAGAAAAAATGATGTCTTACTTAGAACGTAGTACAAAGGTACTGGTGCTGTAAACCAGATAGTTCAGAAAAACATGACCCACATTCAAAATTTTTAACCCAGAATGAGAACAAAGTGAGAAAATAGAAAAGAAAAACAAAACAAAACAAACAAACAACCAACCAAACAAACAAACAAACAAAGAACAAAACAGAACTTCAAGAGTGTATAGAACACAAACATTTATCTTCAAAAACCGATTGGAAGAAATAAATTTCACTCCTGACTTGAGAAAGCAATCACGCAAACTGGTGGTTTCAAACTGGTCCTCTGAACCTTTGAAATAGATTCTTCATGAACTAGAGACTATGTTCTCCAAATCATATTACCCTAACCACCCAAACCTAATTTGTATCACTTGCGCTAAAGATATAAAGAATCCTGGCGGGCCAGCCACTCGTTTGTTCTCCTAATCTTTCAGTCAGCTGAGTTAACAGCAGAAGAGGGAAGTAGACCCGCATCTTTTTTCGTGATGTTTATTAATCTGGAATATTGTAATAGCACTTCATCTGCACTGCAATCACGCCTCGGAGAAAACGGTCCAAAGCATAACATATCAAAATGAAATTTTCAATATTTCAGAAACATTAACCGCATGCCCAAATTTCAAAGCAATAATGAGCGCAAAGTTAAAAATGTCATAAAGCAGAGATTAAAGAGTCACCAAAATATCAACATTGATCTTCCAATACGAATATGAAAAGAGTTGACATTAACAGCTTGTTAGTAGAATTCGAATATCATCTTGTCGTACCTCCAACACTATACGTCAATGACTGGATCAACTGATTAACCGACTTGGTTGTTTCAAAGTGAAAACTAGATATCATTAACAGCCAAATTAGCAAGAAAACGAAGCATTGAAGCTGTAACATAAAGATCATGTGAAAAGGCTATGGGTTCAAATGATTAGAGACATGGGTTACTATACAAAGGATTGTGTTTTGACTAGAATTATGATGTTTTTAAACTGTGTTAGCTATAACCCATACCTTTTAGTAAGATTGTTTCACCTTAATCTAAAACATAGATTTAAAAGTTGCAGTTTGGATGCAATATTGAGTTTGGCCAACTAGTCACAAGCTACATTTAGTACTTATATTCAGAAACGTAGGTAGTATGGCGTTTTGGTCATACTCTTCTACATGTAGAAAAATAAATGAAAATTGTAAATGTTTATGCACTGGTAGTGCATGTGATAAAGTGCAGTGACACTTTTCTATTTTGGACACCTATGGGACTAGCAAAACGTGTTTACAGTTGGCAGAAGTCCACAATAGACAGGTGTTTTCAACAAGAAAATTGACCTCTCGTCCTGGACAAAACTGATCACATTATACAGAAATCCGCATTATAGAGGTGTCCACAAGGACAGGTTTTACTGTACAGAGAACTGCAAGACATTCATTTTTAGCACCTGCACGGGAAATAGCGAAGTGATTTTTGAGAGATCAGGATTTTGAGGCAGAATACTACCAAAGGCTGCTTCCTTTCTCTTTCTGTGCAGTATGCAGTGTCTAGTTCAAATCAAAACGCCTTCTAATGGAGATGGATTGTTAATACGGAATACCAACAATCCCAGCAAAGACAATCCAGGGCCAATGAAACACAGATACTGGTTTAAATGCTGATAATATGTGGGAGGCCGACGGTAAAAATTATCTTAGTAAATAGATATATTTTGGCCTCAAAGAACTATCTTACCCTTCCACTACTTGCCAACTTTGCTACGAGATGTTAACAGTGGAATGATCGTAACCCTCTCTAATGTAATAGTGCTTTAATTTAGGGGAACGAAAAGAAAAGAGGAGTGGGCACACCACCCCATCCCCCCCCCCCACACTGAAAAAAGAAAAGAGCCGTTTTGCCAGAAAGAAGAAAAAAGAAAAGAAAAGAAAACAGACCAGAACAAAACAAAACAAAACAAACAAACAAACAAAAAAAAATATCCAAAGCAACAAAATTCGGACCGTATTCCTCCTATATGCTGTTTACCCTTTCTCCTTCAATTAACGTAATACCATGCTGTAATGACATGGATGGGCAGGTAATGCCATGCTGTCATGACATGGATGGGCAGGTAATACCATGCTGTCATGACATGGATGGGCAGGTAATGCCATGCTGTCATGACATGGATGGGCAGGTGATACCATGCTGTCATGACATGGATGGGCAGATCCACATCCTGGATCCGCCTTGCTTAGCCCATGTTTCTGCCCATATTACACACTCAAACAGTAATAACGTGTGTCCAAACAGAGACACGAAGGCAGACTGGCACTACACTGTACATGGTCTTTCTATAAATTGTTTTTGCCTTTATGTCACATTACGCCCATGTGAAGACAAGCATGACTTCCCACTTTGATGGCCACATAGCGCTCAGCGCTGTTCCACACACACGTGTAACATATATTAAATGATAAAAGGGAGACATATGTTTTGCCTAGTTCATTATAATCAAGCTGTAGGCTGCTAAATAGCAACATCATCATAGTTAGTATGTTATTGTTAAGGTCATGTCAGGTTGGCTCAAAATGTTTGATGTACAGCTCATACATGGTTACTTTCAATAAATGGGTAAATTTATACATATTTAGCTTTCTATCTCTCTCTCTCATTCCTCTCTCTCTCTCGTGTATAAATAATTAGCATCTAAATCAGCGGACTGACAAGTTGACCTATGTCTGATTATCAATAAAAAGAAAAACCTGTGACATGGAAAAATAGCTACAGTTACAGTTACCTTTAGGAATTTTCTCTCTCTCTCTCTCTCTGTCTCTCTCTCTCTCTCTCTCTCTCTCTCTCTCTCTCTCTCTCTCTCTCTCTCTCTCTCTCTCTCTCTTCTCTCTCTCTTCATCAAAACAAACTCTTTCCCTGATAAATGTAGTAGAACTTTACAATGATAAGGACTGTTTTACATTTTGACCTTTGGAACTTTATAGAACCATGAGTTAGATGTACATTATGCTTGGCTGACTTGCAGATGACTTACAATGGCACACAACATTTTTTCAATTCTAAAGTATTACCTTAATAAATGACTTATTAGATGACTTGTGGAATTCTATGCTTTCTATTAAATTTCCTTTTAAAAATACCTTAGGAAAGCATACTTGAAATGTGACCTCTATGCTTTATAAATTTTGGCTTTTGCAATTCAATTTGACTACTGTTCTTGTAATTTTTGACTAAGGTTTTGCGTTTTGAGGCCTGATGTCACTTGTTTCTGGCTGATGTTTGACATTTGAACCAGTGAACTTGCAAATTCTGACAATGTATTGACGTTTCACCACTATTTTTGCACATTCAAAAACTTTTCTTTTTGAAATACTCTTAGTTTTTCTCCTTTAAAACAACATCACGCCTCTAGCTGCATGTGTAAAACACATCGAATTGTATAATCTTGTTGTTTGGATGCTTGTTGATGGTCATTTTAGGCCGAAGGGGCTTTTCTGAATGATTGATGTTGGTGTTAGGGTCACTTTGTGGACTTGTATGGATGATTATCATTGTTTAGACGGTGGTTGAAAACTAGTACCTTAAAATGCTAAATTGTATTGATATTTTTAACAAATTAGGAAGCTATGCTTGCAAATTCTCTTATGTGCTGCAGATGTTGGTCCCTTTTCATGAATTGTACGGTCCGATGTGCACATGAATGATGCACCTGTTCAAGCCAATTTATTGAAAGGGGCCTATAACGTTAAACAAAACTTTTTGCATTCTGTCACGTTAAAACTAGAAATGGCTTTTTTGACACACTGGATCTTTGCACATAAGTTTTGGACTCTATTGGGTACAGACGAACTATAAATTTATGTAATTTAGCTATACATACCAAGGAACATTGCTTTTGGTCGGAATAGAATTGGAATTGTTTCGTTAGGACTATGGTTTTGGATATGGCAACGACACTGTCTCATTGGTCCCGTCAAAATTATAATTCATACTCTGTTTTCTACTTTTTGTCCATTTATTTGAGCAACAGAGACACATACATGTCCATCTTGACTTAAGTGCTGTGGTCACAATAAATCAAATAACACATTTATATTCAATGTTAGTCTGTCCACAAACGAAATGCCCTTACACTTTAAGTAACAAATAAAATAATAGCATCATTACGCCAACTGCAGATTCAGTCATGTATTCATACCCGTACAATGGGTGATTCACGCTCATTTTTTCATGCCATAGTCAATGGGTTAGAAACCCAAAAGGTTTTGTACAGCTTGCAAGCTCTAGGTGATCAAGACTAGTTTATGTGAACGTTTACAAGTAGGCGTTACCTTGTTATCTGACGGAAACTGGCTTCATGCGACACAATTGAACCACATGTTTCTGATGTAATGGTTACCGTGAGAACTAATTTATTTCCAGGTTAACGCTACCAATTCATACCAGTTGCCTACTCATTATTAAGCATTATTTTTTTTTATCATTATTATTATTATCATTTTTGTTTTTGTTTTTTGTTTTTTTTTTAATTGTTTTTTTTTCTTCGTTGTTGTTGTTTGGGGGGGTGTTTGTTTGTTTGTTTGTTTGTTTGCTTGTTTGCTTGTTTGCTTGTTTTTGTGTTTTTATTTATTTTTGTTTTTGTTTTTGTTTTTGTTTTTTGTTTTGTTTTTTGTTGTTGTTTGTTTGTTTTTGTTTTTGTGTTTTGTCTTTACTTTTGTTTGTGTTTTGGGGGGTGGGGGTTGAGTCAAAACGGAAAAAAGGACCAAACGTCGTTTCAAATAACTAAAACAAATGTGAATACGCACATCTGGTATCCTGACAAAGTAGTAAAGTGTGAATAAAATGATAAAGTGTGCACATCGAAACAATGGCCAAAACAGGAGATCAACGTGGGTAACGTGTAAGACGTCAGTGTGTAAAATAAAGCGTACCATTCAGATCCGCTGGGCCAGAATGGTAGTCTTGGCTCTGGTGATCAGTGGCTTATGTTCTTTCCTGCCGTCAGCAGGACATAGAACATGTGGCGTTTATATCCATTTTCATAACGCCTTCACTATTGGTTTGGCCTGAATTTAACAAAGAGGTCATATTGGCTTGCACATAAGAAGAAAGGACGCATATTTTTCTTGCGCTGTACGGGTGCCTGGTGCCCTACATGCCAAGTGTTTTGATTGAAGTGAAAAAAAAAACCTAGAATTAATTACTAAATGTCATAAACATCTAGAAGAAAAAATATCTATAAATACAAGATATATGTCCATAGATATCATGTCTTTTTATCTGTCTTTTTAAAAGACAAAATATACGGTTGAAACATTCGTTTTAACACCTTGATGACCAAGCCAGGGCATATTGCCTGATCCATGCGTGGCTGATTTCATAGATCAAAGTTACGAGTAAGGTCACAACGTAAAATACGCATTTCCCGTTACCAGGACATACATTAGGGTAGCATCGCTTCTCAAATTCTGCAACGCAGGATGTTATTCGCCACAAGGAGGAAAGACCTGACAGGGGCAGAATCCACTGTACCACCGCCATGCCTGGTGACATGTTCTTTTTGAGAGGTGAATCGAGGCTCCTGTTCCATTGTACAGAGGGGGCGGTATATTTGGTGCCTCTAGGAAGCCGCTTTGCGCAGATAATGGAGTGACTTTAAGTTAAGGGGATTGATGTTCGGGGAAGCATATGCCATGGTGGGAACACAGATCTGGCCATAATTCAAGGGCTGTCACCAGGCAGCCTCAAAGAGACAAGATTCTTCATTAAACTATAGGGAGGAGCCCTTGGGAAAACATATGGAGGGTAAGCATTGTCACATGCTAGGGATTGACCATCAAGATGTCCTGATCTTAATCCCACTTGGTGAGAAGTGATTGGAAGAGTTCTACAAGCGTACAGAGAAAATGACACCACAAAAGCAGGTACTGGCAGATATCTCTGGGTGGAGACGCGGGTCAATATTTCTTTTTACGGACTTTACAAAGCTGATTCACTGAACGCATAAAAGATGCAATATATGCAAAGACTCTTAAAGTGGCCACACACAGAAGTATATGTGCATCAATATTTTTTCTTCATTTTTTGAAGCTAAATCATACTTACTCCAGTATTCACATTAACTGTGGTGCAAAGGGGTAGCGATTGATTTGTTCATGAACACAACAACACACACACTCACCAAAAAAGCATATAAACATGAACAAGTTTGTTGCATATATTTGTTATTGCATGTGCAGTTAGAGCAATATATGCAAAACTTTCTTGAATAGTATATGTGTGCTTGCATTGATGCACGTGCATATATCTATCTATCTATCTATCTATCTATCTATCTATCTATCTATCTATCTATCTATCTATCTATCTATCTATCTATATATATATATATATATATATATATATATATATATATATATATATATATATATATATAAACCTGCACAATTTCATTAAGTATGTATGTATGTATGTATGTATGTATGTATGTATGTATGTATGTATGTATTTATGTTATTACAGATATTATACATGTACCTATTCGCAATCTTAACTATTGCATACTACGAGATATTGTTCTACTTTTCCTTCCATTATGTTTTGCTTCTTGTGTTTTTTACATGCTTTTATAATTCTTTTGCCAAAAACAAAAAACAAAAACAAAGCCAAAAAAACCAAAAACAAATACAAAAATTAAAACAAAACAATATATATATATATATATATATATATATATATATATATATATATATATATATATATATATATATATATAAACAAGCAGCAACACCAGGCTCGGTCGAAATTCATGCATTTATAAACCCCCAAGTTACTTTCAGAGGAATATGCTTAGTTCTACATTCAACTGATGGGGCAAAACTTTAATTATCCATCGGAAAGACGGAAAGAACATATTATGATGTACTTATCGTTATACACACACACACACACACACACACACACACACACACACACACTGATTTTGCTCTGATGCAGATCTGTCACAGTTTAATTCGCCAGAAAAGGTCCTTTGCTCGGACTCTTTTATTATATGGTACCATTATTTAAAGCGTGAACTCTTTTCGCTCACGTCTGCATTATCATTCGTGTTTTTTGTATCCGACAATATCGGAAATAATTTATTCTGGCTTCTGTAGTCCCAACTGAGGTGACGGAATTGCACCTCCTACACTCTTTCACAGACAATATTTTGTACACAAAAAAGCCCCGAACATAGAATTTCTGAATAGGAGTCTAATGTCTGCCCTCATAACCACTCCTGGGTGACCACTACAGGGAATACGTCGCGGTTCCATGGCGACGTGAACGATTCAAATGTCACAAGATGACATTTCC
This sequence comes from Hermodice carunculata, assembly GCA_964020975.1. NCBI lineage: Eukaryota > Metazoa > Annelida > Polychaeta > Eunicida > Amphinomidae > Hermodice > Hermodice carunculata. The sequence goes on along the minus strand of OZ026614.1, from coordinate 3,592,789 downwards.
ATTTAAATATTCTCGGTGTAGCGCACATCATTGTGTCTTCCTGAACACTGCGGGTGCTTCGAATCCCACCAGTGCGATACAGCTTGAAAGAAGTTTCAAATATTCTTATCATATTTTGGAAATACTGATTAAAATCATGTATTTTCAACGGGTATTGTCAAGATTTAGCAAGGAAGTGCAGCTACGGATTAAAAGTAAGAAACAACGCTCAGTAAAACACAAATTTGGTCAACAATCAATGATTCAAATTATTCAGCCGCGAGCCCCACAATCCTTTGGCATCATTGCAGCAGTATTGTGAAATATTTTGACGCACAATCAAGCGTATTCTCTATATGCCAACCATTTCTGCTCATTGTGGATGCATATTACGGAACGTGCATACCGCTTGAGATTTCTACGGTGTTTCCACCGCCCGGCTGTAACATCAGATTATGAATTTGCGTATGTCACATCAACAGTAATTGGTAAAAGATTCTCAAATTATAATAAAAAGTATAATTTGAAGTAAACTACTAGCAAATGTTTTGAGGGATGGCAAATAAAGTAAACAAGTCATGTGATAAGAATTGCTGTTATTTTCTTCTACATATATATTCATGAATTGTAATACGGATGTGTTAGACAGCAATGTGTTAATCAAGCAAATTTACAATAGAGTTAATCAAAGTGACCCCATTCTACACGCAAATTGCAAATTATTCTCTCCACAATGATCAAGTTGCACAAAAGTACCGGTTCGATTGCTCGAATACAAAGGAAACGTTTAATCACCAAATTTACAGGGCACCGAGTCGTCCATTTAATAGGAATCAAAGGCCACCAAGTGTAGGTATCCAAAGCCATTAAATGTAGGAAGCAAAGTACAAGTCTGACGCCGCGGCAATTCCACAAAGAAAACATGTCATGTTGCCAACAGTCCAGGGAAGTGATATCGTATTTTCTTGACTGTGACGTGCGATTTGTTAGTGTGAATGTTGCCATGTTATGGACAATTATTGACGAATAGTATGGAAACCGCACGTGGCTACATGATGGATGGAAGTCAGCCTTGCAAGAACTTCCAGCAATTGTGCACCAGATGTACTCAAAGCTCGGAGTGCTACCTTTAAAACAAATGATAGGGGCGTGTGTGTGACAGAACGTGGATCAAGGGCCGCTGCCTGTCATTAAGAAAAGGCCAAGCTATAATTCAAACAACGTACAGCTGCGTCTTTTGTTTTACCTTTGCCCTGGTCCACAAAGTATCACACTAACACACAGAGATTATCATTTTTATGCTAACACAGTGAGTACCAACCAGTCCAAGGTAACGCACAGGTACCAGCAAGTCCATACCAAAGCACTTTAACTATCAAGTTCATTAATGGGAACCAGCAAGGGCACTCCTGGTCTTGGAGCGAAACGAGCGCAGGGCAACATATGGTTAACACCAAGGCCGCGTTAAAACATGGGTACCAACCAGTCCATATATATATATATATATATATATATATATATATATATATATATATATATATATATATATATATATACATGCATATTAATTGAATACAGTATCATTGCACATGAAACAAAATATCATGCTCTTATGACAACTGGGTCTTCCAATGCCTCTGGTTATTCAATATCAGTTGCAAAATGTGTCTTGCTTCCACAGCAATCGAATGTTTTTCCCCGACAAATAGTAGATGTTCAGTGAAGAAGAATGTATGAAAAAAATTACAGAAGCATCACGAAAAACATAGCAATGTGGTGAAATATCTGGCCATATGATTGGAACAAAGCAAGGACCGTTTAGAGACATGACAGACTTGGTCAAATGGCCTTATTTGAGCTACATAAGACAAGATATTGTGAGCATGCTGGAAGACAAAGAACCGGTGACCAGAATTGAAGGGGAGTAAAATGGTGCAAAGCGCTGAACAAACATTTGATGGTAAGTAAAAGCAGAATCAATTGCGCTCAAATATCAGCAGCTCAGAAAAAGTGCTCTTCTCGCTCACAATAGACATATCCGACACTCTAGCCCACACGAATACTTTAGTACTGATGTCCAGAATGATAAATGGTCAACGTTTGTTGTAAGTAAAGCAAACGATGAAAAAAATACACCATCAGCCTTTCCGACTGCTGGATCGCGTGTCTCTTAGTTCGAAAGAATGGGTCATATGTAACGGAAATATAGTTAACGAATGAGGATGTTAATGGACAGGTATTTTCATATTCAATGAGTAACAGTGGCTTTTTTTTTGTTTTGTTTTTGTTTTTAACAGAACGTGTCCCAATACTTAATCCTTTGTCTTCTAGCCGATAAGTAGCTACTGAATAAAGTACAGCATGTTCTGTCACACCATATGATCTTAATTTCTGTATTAGTATTCCACGAGGAATGCAATCAAAAGCGTTTGATAAATCCATTAGTTTACCGTACGTATTTATTGTTATCCAAAGTAGCCTTCCGTTCCCCAATCGTCTTAATAAAAAAATCTTTGGCAACAGTATTTTCTCCAGCGGCACATAACAAAGAATTAAGTATGTCTTTTAAGAATGTCATTATGTGCGCATTCATAAATCCTTCGCATAGTTTAGAAACAAAACACTTACTGGGCGATAGTTGCCCTTTGTCGTGGAATTTGATTTTCTGGGGTTATGTCCAATTTTTCGTGTCCGTTGGGAATTTACCTGATTTAATTGCCATATTGATAATATTTATAACAGAAGGATAGAGAGCCGCTGCTCCTGCTTTCAGTATGTTAAGGTGGACCTCTTCAGGTTCCGTGGCTTTTATAATCACCCATTTCCCTATATTTTAAAACTTCCCCTCCAGTTACTGTGTGAAAATCAAATTACTGATCATTCCGTTCGTTCATATAATGAAGTTCATATATACTCCAGAGACAGGTCATATCTGTACCTTCTTCCAAGACAGAATTCACATCAGTGAGATGCGTATCGTCAGCAGCATTTACTAAGAATACATTTAAACAATTCACATATATCACCGGGATCATTGTAGAGTTTATCATCTTCCATGAGAAATATGGAGCAATTACAATTACCTTTCATTTTATCAGTACAAAATGCTTGAACTATTTTCCAGAACGAACCTTGCTTACTTTGTGGACGGTCGTTGAAATATCCCATAATAGATTGCTTTTGCGGAGCAGTAACCCTGTTGCTCTGCACTCGGTAGGCCTCCCATTGACCTCTATATTTCGTACAACGTTTACGTAAAGTTCGCTTGAGGTTAATTGCTCTGAGTGGCTTGCCATTCATGAATGGGGCTTTGTTCGGTCTCGCGCGTCTCCTTTTCTGTGGCGCGTGACATCAATGACCGTTTTCAGTATTACGTCATGAAACCAAACAGCATCATCTATTTCATCATGTAGTAGTAAAGTTTCATTGACGTAAAGGGAGTCTCGTATGCATATAAGTATGCATATAATGTAGAATACAGAATGTATTTATATATATATATATATATATATATATATATATATATATATATATATATATATATATATATATATAACACAAATGTAGTAGTAAAGTTTTATTGACGTAAAGGGAGTCTCGTTCGACTCTGTCATGCAAGGTATGCATATAATATAGAATACAGAATGTATATATATATATATATATATATATATATATATATATATATATATATATATATATATATATATATATATATATACATATATATATATATATATATATATATATATATATATATATATATATATATATATATATAAAACACAAAATGTGCATATAATGTATAACACAGTGGTGAATGCAAACATATATAAGTTCAACATGGCGCCTATATATAAAGTCCTACATAAAGTGAGAAGTTGAGGTTACAAACTCAATTAGGAATAGACGTAACATACAATTTAAACATACTCAATATCAGTTGAAAGGCACAAGCGAACGACCGACTAATACACAGATGTTTAACTAATATGGTCAGCTTGATGTGCGGAAACATTTGTGGAGATATTTCCTTAGGGCAAATAGAACATTATTTGACTTCGTATTCAACATTGCAAGAAATATTCTTCATCACGTATCAATTTACCTTGGCTGAGTGTGTAGACCGGTTTTGATTGTGAGGTTATGAGAACTTAGTCGGATACACCCTGAATACATCCTGATAGGAAGATTCAGGATATATGGTTCCGTGTACATTTCAGATTTGGATGCTTTGTATGTTCGCAACTTTGATGTCGGGCATAGGGACGCAAGTTTAATATTTACGGCTTCGACATACTGCCGGTACAGTGTGTACTTAATGTTTTTAGTTTTCCAGTAATGCATTGTCTGCACACATAACCATGTTATTGTCTGGAAATTTTGAAATGTGCAACCAGCATTTAATTATCCCTATTTTTTTCAGGAAAAAGCAGAGGGAAACGCGCAGTATCTGCGTGTATACACAAAAGTAGGCGTTTGTACACGAAAGCCAAGTATGTATTTTAGCTAACTCAAATGCGTTTTCAAAAATTGCAATTCCCTTAGTTGCCGTCCAGATTTCACACCCATGAACCAGAATAGGGACCAGTTGAAAGTCGAACATTTTAAGATATACAACTGAGACGCCTTTCCAATGGCAGAGTGGGATAGCTGAGAGCTTTTGAATATTGTTCGTTTAGCTTGTTTGGCAAGGTGAGCATGTGTGCTGCTGAAAGGGTGTCGTTTAGTAGAATCTAAAACTACACCAATGTGTTTAAAAGTTTGAACAATCTCTACGAGTTCATAATTAAATGTAAATTTCATTCCCGAGAATTTTGTTTGTTAAAAATCGTTATCTCTCTTTTTGAAACAAATTTACAATAATGTGCCCTTTTTTTCCAGTAAGCAGAAAGGCAATTTAATTGTCTTTGAAGGCCCTGTGGTATCCCTCACCAAATCGTCTGCATACAAATAATGATAATAGATTTAAATATCACCAAACAAAATACCATATTCGTTTCGAAATGTTGACCCAGGTCAGTTAGGAATTCTGCAAAAATTTTGAGCTTATTATCCCGCCTTGAAGTACATCATGCTCACTACCCAGTGTTTCACTCAAAAGATCCTGCAATTGGACTGTTGACCCTACTTTTTGTGAACATGTCTTTCATTACATCCAAATATTCTCCGCCAACACCACGTTGCCTCAGCTTATAGTACGGAGCATTGTAGTTTATAAAGTCAATGCTTTAGTAAAATTTACAAAGCATACTTACAGATGTGTGCTTGAGAATTTTTGGTTTTGAGTGGGAGTGTAAAGAATTTATTCATTATGTACTGTGGCCGACAAGCCGTGGAAGCTAGTTTGGAATTCATCATCACGGCAGAAAGCTGAGCCAGCATCACGTTCAGAATTATTTCAAAACGTTTTACAATGGTGTTTAAGAATGTGATTTTGCTGTAATTTTCCGGTCAGGTCTATGGCCTTTTTTATACAACGGGTTAGTGATCCTCACATACCACTGACTTGGAAAGTCATCAGATTTTAGAATGAAAATACAAAGAGCTAACAGACGGAGAACCAATAGTTCTGCTGTTTTATGGTCTTTTAATTTAGGTATATAAAATGGTAACTCTTCTTCACTAACGTGTAGATTTAAGATATCCCTGGCTAAATTTACTACGTCTGACCCAAGATATCAGCACTCTCGTCTTAGTCTGTATTGGTAATATATGAAAGAAACTCAGTGTCCAAAAGGTCCGCGTCAGGCGGTACCCTGTTGCTTTTTAAGTCATTATTCATGTATTCAAAACGTACTGCGCAGGGGTGGATAGATTTGACTCTTGTCATCAAAAATGCCCACCACATGATATGGGGCGAGTTGTACATCAGCAACGTATTCTTCCTGTTCAACAGATCTGTGGTATGCAAGGCCCGCATTGACCGGTCTTGGGAGTTGTAGTTTAGTCCAGTAAGGATCATATATTGAAAATCACTTATACCGATATTAGTGCAAATTGACTCTCAAACTCGATTTTTTAAGGAACTTGTGACAAAGACATCAATAAGAGTAGGGTTCTCCCTTGTTAAACGAGTTCCAGAATGGATGAGATTTTTAAGATCATACACTTCGAGGATGTTTAAAAAATCAGGCTTATCTTTGTTTGCTTTCAGGAAACCAACGTTCAAATCACCAAGAGTGAAACAAGTTTACAATCAAGTGGGTACCCAAGCCGGATTATGGTGGTCTGTATACAACTCCTACCATCCATTTTTCATGTATGTATGTATGTATGTATGTATGTATATACGTATATATATATATATATATATATACATATATATACACACATATAGAGAGAGAGTACAGCTAAGATGGTATTGAAACAATGTTTATTTATATATATATATATAAACATTGTTTCAATACCATCTTAGCTGTACTCTATATCTGTTCTGCGTCTTTGAGGAAATCAGATCTAATATAAACCCGAAGGTCGCCTCCGTACCCATTGTCATGTTCCCTGTACATTGTTATTTAGCTGACCAAAGTATCTTGGTCGTTGTGCCCATGTACAATGTACTCAGCTAGCAGAAGGGCACTTAGACCGAGCAGAAGAGAAGCCAGTGTAAAATGCGCTGAAAGAGGACGCGGTTTTGCCTTGGACCTTGTGGCTAATCAGAGGAGCGTTAAATGCCTCTAGCAGAGACGTGTGACAGGAACGCTTCTTAATGCTCAGGTAGCGTTGAACTGACTGTTCCATGGGCTTACTCTAAATCAATCATACAGGCATTTGTCACGGAAATGTTCAGAGAGTGTATGGCACAACGTTCTTTATTGTTTTTTTACATTTTGTGCCTGAGCAGGTGGCATGGTGATGTTAGCTATGCTTATCCTGTATCTAGGGGCGTATGCCAGAGTAGTGTAATTTCTCCATATTTCTTTAATATTTTTCTGGATGACATGCTAAAGACTGCGGATGGTGAACAGTCTGGTCTCATATTAAGTAGTGATGTACATAGTGTTTTTCCTTATGCTGATGCTGTCATCGTACTCAGCGCCACTGCTTCAGGCTTACAAACATCTATTGGTATTTACTACAAGTACTCAAGACAATGGAGATTCAATTCAAATTAAACCTAAGTCCAAATGTGCAGTATAGTAGTGTTAGTATGTAAAAACACACGTTTCTAGTCTGACAGTATTGATCATCTACACCCACATGTTGTTAAGCGTTCCTCATGATATATCTTTCTTTGATGTCAAAATACTGTGTCAATGTTTCCGAGATATTAGACCCGGGAAACTTGTAGATTGAATGTGAAGTGAAAGCCTGCATAAAATTGGAAAAGCAAACTTTGCGAAATTCTAATTTGGAGTGTATTCGGGAAATTTTGTGACCGGGAATATAAATAGGAATACAGTATCTGATTCTGCACGGCAAAGCATAGATGGCTCTGGTTTTACACGACAAAATCAATATGCACCAATACACAGAACGCAGCAGTGTTTATGTTTTCAAATATTCAAAATATGCTTAATCTTCTGAAATCATACAATAAGATGTTATTGATACAACCAGATGGAGTCAATTTGAATGGGACAGAATCATAATATTTTTGGTGCCTATTGACGGTACTCCATCATGTATTTGTCTACATGTTTAATAAAGTCTGGATGGAATAGAACGCTTATTGTAAAAATACCATAAATACCTTAGCAACGATCTTAATTCTGTCATATGTTCACCTTTGTCAAACATAATAAAACAAGCAGACTTCAGTAAACTACTTATATTGTTTTGTAAATAAGATTGTTCTTCTTGCCTTCAAATTATCTTTTTCCAGAACGTCCCCTTAGGAATATTTTATGGTGATCTCTCCATCCCTTGCGTTCTACTGAGGAGTCCGAGTGAATGTTTTCACTACAAAGTTACACTGGTCGATATTCTACAATTGTTTTAAATATACTTTGGCGTTTTGTTTGAAATAACAAATCGGATTTATAGTGAAGATGTTTTCTGGTTTTACTTCCGACTCCTAACATGTTGGTACAGTTCCAATCACCACCCGACTTACAGCACTGTTACATGTCTTCCTCTTCACTCTGAAGCAGATTAAGCTCCTTGTTTCCATCACATTCTACTTACTCATGGAATATGTTTACCCTGGGACAGCCTTTCAGAGCATAACTCTGTTCTTCCAAGGGACCTAGAAAACATCTAGATGAAACCAACAAATACACCATCCTACAAGATAAAAATTAAAAGACAACAAACTAATTAACAATAAGAAGAGAAAAAATAAGCTATAAACGTAAATGCTACTGAATGAACCTAATAAAAAAATATGTCTCTTGTCTATACTTTAAAATCAAATACAGTTTGGCTTTCCTTTAGACAGTACGTGGGATGGTCCACACAACAGCACCATTGTATAAAAACGACCTCCAAAAAGCTCGTGACTGCGAGACGGCACAATGAAAATACAAACCTGCAGCTTGCCCAGATGGATAAAAACTGACCTTCTTGCAAGAATGACCTGGTCACACAAGTAATTTGTGGGTAGTCCATGTACACACTTATACATGATCGAAGCCGTGTGGAACCGCTGCCCCTCTGTCATTGTTTCCCACTTCAATTATCTGACGCGATGACCACCACGCATATTTACATGCTCATAATTAAATGTGATTACCCGAGCAACAGCGTTTTGTAATCGCTGAGCCATCTTTACTGCTTCTTTCTGGTACATATATAGTTAAACTCCTTAAAACAGCCAATTTACACATGATTTCCACCATTTGGCTTTCCCAAATGAGAATCCCCAGTAATATTTTCATTCAAATATATTTCCAAATATTTCGTATCTTCTACTTGTTTAATTCCTTCACCATTTAGATTGACTTTTCACACATCTGATTTTATCTCGATTTGATTGATTAACATTGATTTGGATTTACCAGCAGTAACCTATAACTTATTTCTTGTGTACCAAAAACCGACATTGTCTAAATTTTCCTCTAAAACATCCGTTACTTCCTGTATAGTGTGACCATTGGTATAAAGAATAATATCATCGGCAAATAAGTAACATGACCCATTGTTCACATATTATACCGTGTCATTTACAAATAAAAGAAAGAGGGAGGGCCAAGAATACCCCCCCGGGGAATTCTTATAGCAACTTTATTCTCACTGGGCGACTTTCCGTTACAGTATACATCAATTCATGCCGTCCGTTGTTAAATGTGAATAAAACTAAGATACTTCATCAGCTACAATTACGTATCTTTCGAGCTTAAATTTCAAAACACCATGACTTATTGTGTTAAAACTTTTTGGACATCTAAAAAGCAAATAGCTGTAACCAGGTCATCATTAATGTTGGCTAAACAGTCGTCTATCACTTTGTGAAGACAGGTTTGAGGCGAAATGATGTTGCTCATAGTCCCGGTAATTAACACGAGAAGAGGTCTATTCCCTTTCATTGATACCCATCATTACGTATTGAGAAATCGCACCGAATTACGCTTAATTGGGTTTGCCACCAAACGGTTAGGAGAATCATTACTCCGCTCCACTATTAATTTATAGATCTTCGGGTAGATGTTCGTGACACTAGTGCACTGCAGCAGTTTAAATCTAAGTTTAATTTACTACCGTGTATGTTGCCAAAAACCCTAATATTTCATGCACGGATGCCGTTTTCTAAACATATACCACACACAGAGCTCTACGTCTTGAATTATCCATTTTAAATGTTCTACACCTTGTAAATATCTTGCCAGCCTTAATGTGTTCGTGCTATCATTATTCTGAGATACGAAACATTACATTTTATTTCCACCTGGGTTTATTACGCAAGAAACTCGTGCCTTGAACACCTTGTCACTTATTTGTTGCTGGTGCACATCCGCCTCTAACAGTTCAGTCTTGTAGTGATACTTTGTTAAATTTTCCCTGGAAAGATAGTGGTGATTTGTTAGATACCGAAAATGTATACATCTCTGAGGCTGTTCAGACATTCATAACAGAATTTAGATACTGTGTTTTCTAATATGATAAACGGTTTACTTACAAGTCTTTCATTATTTGGCTTTGGTTGTATTGCTTTTTAAAACTCAAATCTCTATAAGCTATGTAACTGTCTACTGTTTCAGTCTAGGGACCTTTTTCCTTGCTCAATTCTCGGCTTTTGTATCACGGACTTTTGCGTCTAACGCAGCTACTTTGACAATCACCGGTGAATTAAATGACACATGTCTTAGCAGGGACTCAGAGCACAAATGTGTTGCAAATCCAACTGCCTCCACCATCAAATTAAATTCAACTTTATCTCAAGTAGGTATGTACAGAAATGTAAGAAAGGTACCATTTAATGCTTTAAAATCACTTCTACTGCTGTCTTTTCTGCAAACGCAATAAGCGCGTCCATGGTCCTCTTCTTCTTGATGGTGTCGAGGTGCGCGAATGAACTGGTCACACTCATTTAGGCATTTCATTCAGTTCAAATTTGCAGTGGAAAGATCATTTTGTAGAAATTATTGATATAGCAAGTAAAAGAGTTGCATTGTTAAAAAGATTGGAATATAGACTCCCTCAAAACGTACTCTCTAGATTATGTAAGTCCATGGTTGGCACATTTTGGGATATGGTTGTGTTCTGTTTGACAATTATACTCAAGAATTATTGCACTGGGGTTTTACGTCTCACTGATTGTAGAGATTGCCGAGCTCGATTGGGAATCCTTAACGGTTCTAATCTTATAAAACAGGTAATGGTACAGTACCCGAATATCCTTTCTGGTTTGATACAACCATTGACGCAATATTCGATTGACTGATGCCTAAGAAAATATTCCTCAACTTAAACTTAGAACTGTAAGATTTGAAACCTCTTTTATTCCTTCAACAATGAAACATTGGAACGACCGGCCTGTTGAAATAATACTACCAACTCCTTTGTCTCGGTTTAAAGAAAACTTGGAATTATTGCTGTTTTATAATAATCCTGAACCATTTAATGCCTTTGGTCGAGGTTTTCCGAACGTTTGCCAACTACGTCTTGGTCATTCAATTTACTGACCTATTCTGTCTATAGATCTTACACCGAATCACCTTTGGGACTGCCACCGGATTCTGGCCCTCATTTAACGTTATTACAAAAAGTAAAACTAATCGTCGCACCAGGGGATAGCCGATCACTTCTCCTGAAACTCCACAGGCAATAATTTGTGAAAATTTTGTTAGAATGAAGTCCAGATCTTGATGCAAAATTAAGGGAAAATATTTGTAAAGCAGCACATACATGTACCTTTGTTAATGAATCAAGGCGTTCTGTTTTCCAGCTCCTGGTGTCTTAATCTGCTTTGTTTTAAGAAGAGATCATCTACATGTGTGTACCTTTTAACCTTTTATGTACTTTTTTCTGGTTAATATTTTTAAATATATCTGTGTGTCCAAAGTATGTTTGGAAAACCCGTCGATTAGTTTATTGTAACTATAGGGTTGTCCAGATCAAATACATGTGTTCAATACAGTGTGCATTGTGCATAGTATTGTGTGTCTTTGTAAGTATTGGTAAGTCTCCAGTTTAATTCATTGAATTTGTAGGTAATCAGTTTGAAATAAACATAAAGTTAACTATTACTTAAACCTTTGGTAGTTGCATATACATTCCCTAGTTTACCAATGATACATGCAACCCAGAAAAAAAGATCAGTTATCATGTCTGTTTTACAAATACTATCATTGTAATGTCAGTGTGGAGGATGAGGACTGGGGAATGCGTGGATGTAATATATTGTTCATTACACGAATTCTTTAAAAACAGATTTTTTAATTGTATTGAAAATCCCATACAATTACATGGTTCTGTCTGTGGCTTTCTGCAGCATAGACACATTTGCGGATGCATAATATTGCTGAACATGTACCGCGATTGTTTGGCTATAAGAAAGGCCAAGACGTCTCTTGTTCATAATTGTCATTGTGGTAGCGTAACATATTTTCACCACTTTTCCTCCATTTCAACAATGTACAACTCTATGCGCACATTTCTTTTTTTTTTTTTTTTTTTTTTTTTTTTTAGTTTGTTATGGTGGCACAAAAGTGCCAACTAAAATATTTTTCTGTCTCCATAAAAATGCGAAGGCGAAAACAAGAAAATAAGAAAACAGAACAGCGAAAACAAAAAAACACGAAGGCGAAAATGCGAAAACACAACCGCGACAACACGTCAGAAAATATGTCGTGTTTTCGCACTTGCATTTTCGTGTTTTCGTGTAAGCGTTTTCTCGTTTTCTTGTTTTCGCATTTTCTGCCTTGGGCGAAAACAAGAAAACACGAAGGCGAAAACACTAAAATATAAAACACGAAGGCGAAAATGCGAAAACACAACCGCGAAATTATGTCGTGTTTTCGCACTCGCATTGTCGTGATTTCGCATTAGCGTTTTCTTGTTTTCTTATTTTCGCAATATCGTGCTTTGGCTTGTTTCACTTCCGCTTAACACTTTCCCATATGTTAGCTAACGGAATTAAGCTACTGAATGATCATGACGAGGTGACGACTGAGACAAGTGTCCTGTTAATGATAAACAAACATCAATCCCAGCATATGCTAGAATTTTAAAAAGTGAAAACACACACACACACACACACACACACACACACACACAGAACGCCTTATACATGTTGAAAATCCATTAGTTTCAACCTTGCATCAATGATAATATTGTGCGTTGTCACATATAAATAAGTAAGTCTATCCGTTTCCTAGATTAGACACAGAGATTAATAGTAAACCATGACCGAGATGATGATGTTACAGTTTGGACGCATGGGTAATTAAAGTGTGTGTGTCAACACACACTTTTCTGTTTTTCCTCGAATTCTTTCTTTCTTTCTTCTTTACTAGCAAATTTGTCCGACACTTTTTTCGGACACTATTATATGTAGAAACTCCAAACTTGGCATGATTGTACCTCCATACAGGGAGTTTGACCGTTTTATACAGAGGAATGAAGATGTTTAAAATAATGCAAATTAGGGGCATTTGAAATGTTAAATCTTGAATATCTTCAAAAGTATAATAGATAGAGATGTCATTCCAAGTTCTACTGTGGGGTTATGGACCATTGCGCATCTAACGAATCTGAAGCAAAAGTTGCAGCCATTTCAATTATGCTAATTTGCAGCATTCGAAATTTTAAAACTTGAATATTTTCAAAACTATTTTAGATAGAGATGTCATTTCAACTTCTACAAGGGGGTTGTTGACCTTTGCGCATGTAATGAATCGAAAACAAAAGTTGTAGCAATTTTAATTATGCTAATTAGCAGTATTCGAAAATTTTCAATCTTGAATATCTTCAACACTATAATAGATAGAGATGCCATTCCAATTTCTACTCCTGTGTTATGGAATAGTTGTACATAGCCATACCAATATGCTTTGAAGACCCACACACTGATTTGCTGTGCAGCAAATCATCTTTCCTAGTTGCGAACTGTGTGTGCTTACATAATTGATCTGACAGTGCGACACGCACTTCAATCGCCATTCAACAATAACGCAAAGTAAGTCTGTTTTACAGACAAGAAAGTTTCCAATTCCCTCAAAACGGAATTGGAAAAGGGATGGGGCAATTAAGGCAGAGTTCGGTCTTCGTGGCTTTGGCTTGGGTGCTGGTGTATAAGGTTGTCAGGAGTGTTAATTATATGCCAAGCCTATTTTACTGGTTCTTCTGCAAATATTGGTCTTTCTCGTGATAAAGGGGACCATACACACTGTCATGCTTTCCCTGGGTTTTGCCATTTATATAATTGGGCCTAATGTATAATTTTATTCTGTAGAGATATGTAACCAGTGTTACTTTACAAATGAAGATCTGCAATAAACTGATCGCGACACAAAACCGAAACTTCGTGACTGGGATGCAGCGATAACGCGACAGATCGCTCACACACACACACGCACGCACGCATGCACGCACGCACACACACACACTATACATGACCGATCGACCAAGCAAAAAGCAGTGTGCAGAGCCACTTTGCAGACAGACTACGAAAAAGAAAAGACATGAGTTACAGCTCTATGGTAGAAATTTATATTTACCTGTTGAAACAAACGTGATATCGTAATTTTTTATGATGTATTGTACTTTTTCTGACACGATTCTGGGCAGCACACATGGTGTAAGCTGTAGTTTCACATTTGAATGTGTGTGGGTTTCTGTATAGATCTCCATGTGCATTCTTTGGAGTGACATATCTTTTAATATATTGGTCTCCTGCTAGGGTTTAAACCCCAAAAGAGTTCCGATAAAGCAAAATCAGATAAAAGATCTCAGTTGGTAAGTTAAATGCTTCATCAGTAGAATTTAAAAAGCGATGTCCGATATGGAAGCAAGTTTGATCATGCACAGCCACCTCAATTATGCTTAATTCCGTTCTTTAAATTCCTTAAACATATATAAATCGTAAATGCTTTACAAACTTCCTTGATATGATACCAATAATTGATTTAATATTTTGCCCGATGATAGATGCATATAAGAGCATGCACTTTAATCACATGCAGAAATGTAGCTCAAAACAATGCTTGGTGGACTTTATCGTGTAGAAAAGCAACAAATCTGCCATAAAGAGCTCAATTATGGATTACATTGAAAACTATTATATAGCAATCTTTTTTTTTTGTGATCAACCACCGAACCGGAGTTCTGGGACTTATGCCAGTAAAATTCGTGGGCACCTTTCGGTGCATCATGCATACCTTGTTCCAGCAACAAATAGTGAATGCCTTTGTTTTTTGTTTTTTGTTTTTGTTTTTGTTTGTTTGTTTGTTTGTTTGTTTGTTTGGTTTTTTTTTTTTTTGTTTTTTGTTTTTTGTTTTTTTGTTTGTTTGTTTGCTTGTTTGCTTCTTTTTTGTTTTGTTTATTCGTATGACATGACATGTGGGGGGGGGGGGGCGGATATTATAACTTTTATGTCAAAACACTGTATTAAAGTCCCATTTTTTCACCGAACGATTATTTTTCCACACGAACACTACATGTGAAGGACTTGTCCTCTTGGTCCTTGGCGCTGATAATTTTGTCACCAGGATTTCCATGAATGAGCATCAATTTCTTCAGACATGACTGGCTTTAAGTTTATTTGTTTGCTTACTTATATGCTTGTTGGCTTATGTACAGAGTTTAGTTCAAGAATCAAAGTCTAATATTTACCGTAAATATCACCATTAATGCAACATGTATTAAAATGTGCTTTCGAATACCAGTTTTTCCTGTTCTCTCGATCTTGGTATCATGACCCTCCGCTAAGCAGTTCTGTTTAGTACTAGCAAGGTATAGTAATAATGATAATAGTTATATTATTTACAGAGGAAGGTCAGCAATATGGACAATAGTAATTCAATAGGTATATGGGTTAGACAGAGATAGGTTAGCTTATGGAGAGTAAAGAGTTCGGACTGCGGAATAGGGTATTGACTACTAGGAAGTGGTTCTGGGCAAAAAGACACAAATACAATAATGATAATGATAATAATAACAACCACCACCACAACAACAACGAGATATAATAACAACAAGAACAATGAATTTGGAAAACTACACCGTTACAACAGGGGCACCAATCAAACGGGGTTATTTCATGGTGCGTCCACACATTTCCTTTGAATTCATTTGTAAAATACAAGTATAAACCATAAAAGTTAAAGTATTCAGTAGATTAATTCCGTTAGCTAACATATGGGAAGGTGTTAAGCGGAAGTGAAACAAGCCAAAGCACGATATTGCGAAAATAAGAAAACAAGAAAACGCTAATGCGAAAACACGACAATGCGAGTGCGAAAACACGACATAATTTCTGTCGTGTTTTCGCGGTTGTGTTTTCGCATTTTCACCTTCGTGTTTTATATTTTAGTGTTTTTGCCTTCGTGTTTTCTTGTTTTTGCCCAAGGCAGAAAATGCGAAAACAAGAAAACGAGAAAACGCTAACACGAAAACCCGAAAATGCGAGTACGAAAACACGACATATTTTCTGACGTGTTGTCGCGGTTGTGTTTTCGCATTTTCGCCTTCGTGTTTTTTTTTTTTTTGTTTTCGCTGTTCTGTTTTCTTATTTTCTTGTTTTCGCCTTCGCATTTTTATGTAGAGAGAAAAAATATTTTAGTTGGCACTTTTGTGCCACCATAGTTTGTTCAAGAATATTATTTATTCTAAATTAAATCACGCAAATGAACAGCAAGATGTCTGTACAAAACGTCACTAGATGGCGTTTTAAAGAGGACGGTTTGAAACGTGGGTAGTCTTAACAACTAGAAACAAATCATGATGCTACTCAATTCTTTGAGGGGGGCGGGGGGTATAGTGTGCAAATTCACATTGCGAGATATCACTGGGTTAATCGGTATGCCTGGGCAAGGAAGCAGTAAAACTCATCCTGACACCAAACCTTACCAAACTTGGATCCGTAAATTTGAGAAGCCATTGACTACTGTGTGAGTAAGGTTTGAAACGAAATTGAAAAATGGACTGATAGAGTAAATACGCTTGAAATGAGATGTGGTGAGATTGAAAGCAAACATGAAGACATCATTGCTAATTTGCCGATTTAAAACTACGAGTCCAAGAAGAAAGCAGCCACGATGCTCTGAACATAGTCGATATGGGATGTCATCGGGAAAGGTGTTCCCTGGATTATCAACGGAATTAAATGGCCTGGGGCGAAAATTAATTAGATACATAGAATTTGGGAGAAATGAATTAAGATTATCTAAAAATGAATCCTGAGATCCAAGTCTGATGCTTGTAATTAACTGAGCCTGCTGAAAGATTCTGCCGTTCTGTTGAAATTTTTGGATTTAGACTGGGAGGGGGGGGAGGGGGGCTTCCAAAGGCCAAATTACTTGTGAGAAGGAGCGGCATTATCAGTAAGGGCAAGCCCATGTCCGCGAATAACCCACCGGTGCTGTGCCCTTTGAAAAATGAAATCATGACCTTTTGAAAGAATCCCCCCCAAAGGAAACAACACTGAAATCAAATCAAATATCATAAAATGTGTCCTTACATTTCCGTATATGTGCCTGATACCTGTAAATCCAAAATCACATTAAAGATCATAACAAGGACGTTTAATTACACTGGACGCATGGCACTTACACCTTACCCTCTTGACTAAGGGTCATTCATTTGACCAAACTCTTTGTCAAACCGCAACCGGTTTAACCGACCTCTTATTCCTTTGCTTCTGAACCGAAACCGGTTAAACCAAACTTTCGAACTCTCTCGGGAGACAGTTTAACTGGAGAAACCAGAAACCAATTTGCTGAACTGCACATTTGATTGCTCACAACACGAGGATCTTGTTTATTTCCAAGTGACTTGTCGTTCTATTGGAATGGCTTCAAGAGGCCCCTTTTTCATTAAAACCTTTACGAATGTTTTTAAAACTGGTTTTGCGTGTGGGAAACCTGTGAATGGTAAAACTTGTCATTCGTAAATTAAACCCAAACTGTACATGTACAAACCAGGTTTCCAAAAAAAGAAACTGTGGCGGTTTTGTAACTAATCGAATAAGTTTTGCAAATAGCTAATTATGTTATAGTATGACCAATGCACCATTTGTCCCGACCCCATTGTTAATTAAAGCGCAGTCAATTGACTGTACATCGGCCGGTTTTAAGTCCATTTGGGATCCACCGCTTTTCGCCTCGCCACTTTTCTTTCCAGTGCCACGTTGAAGATCAACGCCGTGTTAAAAAAGTGAATAAGTAATGTATCCCCTATTTTATTTTTAATTTCAAAGCGTACAGAGGATTATGGATACCGCCCCATCATACTGTAAGTCTGAGAATTGCCAAATTTAAATACAATTCTGAGAAAATGCTTGCACAACCCGTGTATGTGCTTCTGATCGTAAACTGCCGTGCATGCATTTTGGCAAATACAAGAGGCCTGGCATTTTGCCTTATTTCACGCTTTATATTATTGTACAATTGAAAGCCTTATTTGTCTGATCATGGCGTTCCTAGAGGACAGAACGATACCCCGCGACGCGAAAATCAATTGTGAAAAAAGCAGCAGCAATAAATATTACTCAATGGGTGACGACGACACATATATTTTCGGACATGGGAGTCCGGATTCGGCCCTAAATGGCTTAATGTGACTTCCACGCATGATCTTCCAAGCTCATTGTAATGCCATTGTCCATTTCTTTTTCCTCCAGTCCATGTCGGTATAAACATGTACAGGCAGCTTGGAAACAACACCAACAAATTATATGGAACAATTACCTCATATGTAGGAAATTATGAATTCAAGCAAACCAATTATTGAATCAAATCCCGCTGGTATAAACCTGTGCGTCAAGCCACACACAGCTGCTGGTACTTAGATGTGATGACCAGCTTCCAAAGAAAAAAAAATAAAGAAGAAAAAATGGCTTCAGGAAAATCATCAGAATCTCGAAAACAGGTTGTATGATGGGGTTCACGTTGTATCACTTATTGAAAACATATTAATGGCAGATCATAATCATAAAGGATGTCAATAATGGCATGGTAACAAGCCGATGAATAAGTAAAACTCCGTGATATCGACAGCAAGATTAGTGGCCA
Organism: Hermodice carunculata; assembly: GCA_964020975.1. Classification (NCBI taxonomy): domain Eukaryota; kingdom Metazoa; phylum Annelida; class Polychaeta; order Eunicida; family Amphinomidae; genus Hermodice; species Hermodice carunculata. The sequence continues at coordinate 3,574,193 of OZ026614.1, read as the reverse complement.
TCAATTGCGTCCCGCCCACCATGCCAGTCTGCACAAGGTCCGAGGGGAGGCTGCATATGGTCGTTGAGCCGAAACCCAATTGACTTGGCGTGATACATGGATCTTCATCAACAGTATGACAATACCCGGCCTGTGGACAGCGGCTGTTGTCCCCTTCTTATATTTCAACTGAAACGTCACGCACAAACCGGGTGATGCTTTCGTTGAATTAAAAACCATGTGAATTGGTATTTCCTGAAAGTAAAGCAATTTCTTATTGTAGGGTAGTGAACAGTGGCTGCGCTCCTCCCGTTATCAGATACTAATTTTATCTATTGTAAAAAGTCGAGCCCAATAAAACCAGATGGTATTCATTAAATCGTAAACTTTTCGAAGGGACACAATGCATCAAAAGATCAAATTAATGTATTCGGGGTTGTACCCAGCAGGGAAAAAATGAGAATAAATTTCAATTGTTGCATTTGACAATTGAATGTAAATGATGGATAACTTTTTATTTATGTAATATAAATGTATAATCATACATATAAAATGAGTAACAGCTTCTTCAGCGAAACAGGAACAAATGTTTTCCGTGACAATAACATGCTACGAATATGGAATCGTTGCTGATGATACAGTTGAGGCTAGAAACAAATCAATTTAGATGTTGCCGTCCTTCGCAAAGGACTGCGATGACATTATACCTGTATATCTTATTAACCATATAAGTCTGATTTTGACTTTTCGGAAATGCAAGTGTAATTTCTCAAGAAATGAATCAGGTAGTTCCTTTTCATAATGTGCGAGAAGACACTCAATGAATATCTGAGGATGTAAAAGCACTTGTGTTGAAGGAGTCGTTAAAGAGTTAAGTAATAAAATAAAATCGAATAAATGTAGAACTGTATCAACCCTGATTCAACGACAATAAAAAGAACTTGTGTTTTATAGACATATAATGTATATATTTGACGTTCTTCAAATAATTGGAGGCTAGGAAAAGATAAGGTGATAAAATAATTAGCCCGATATTTTAATAATGACTCAAAATGAAAATCAATGAGAAAAGCCTTAAGTACGTGGATATAGAATTATGAGGCACTATATCTACCATTTAAGTAGTAGATTGTGAAATCGGGAACAAAATGAATTATTAAATTACATGGCTTACGTTATGTAAAACAGATGAGCAGAAAGTTTGTAAACCTTCTTGGAATTACTTGGGGTAAAAGAGTTGCACCCTTTCAGGAAAAAAGGAAACTGACATTCCCACAGTGGTTACAGATGAAAACAATTCAGAGAAAGAAAGGTGAGTGTAAATTTTATTTGAAGAAACATTAAAAAGACTCATAAGATAAGCGAAAGTTTTATGAAAAGAAATCCAAATTTATCATTTGAATTTTGGTATTTATTTGAGAATGATGAAAGTAGATTCCGATTCAATAATAGATTTATACATACATAGTCAACATGAAGTGTTTGTAAGAAAATGGACTGACCTGAAAGAGAGAAGATTATTATTCTGTTCTGGAGCATGCGTATATATTTATTTTGATAAATTACCCCAAAATATGTTCATTGGGAAAAGACCATAATAAATGATTATAGTAAATGAGAAAGACGAAAACCAAGAGAACGAAATATTTGATTATGTTCTAAAAAGAAAGAAAGGCATGATTGTGATTGAAAGAAACGTTTGAAAGAATCGTATGCAATAAACGTGTGAAAGAAGAGAAAATAAAGATAAGGTGAAAGTAAATGATGAAAATAAAAAGGTAAGATGCGCGATTAAAGGAAATACAAAAATGAAAAAAAATATAAAAATAGTAAAACTTTTTATTATGTAAAATTCATAGAAAAATTGGAATTAGATATTCATGCGTTTTTGTATTTAAAATGTCACGAAGATAAAATTGTAAATTTTCAATACAAAGTAATATTTATACTTTCGCCTTAAAATACGAACTCGTTTGAACCTCAATAAAAGAGAGCACTTTTGAGTGAAATTAAGGTGCGTCTCACAGGCAAGATAGAATCTCAAATTAATCTATTTCCCATGAGCACTTCAAACAACCAATTAATAGATGTGATATTTTTGATAGTTGGAAAAACTCATACGTTTAGAATTGGTGGAAACTGAATCCTTGTTTAAAGCAAGTGAAATTTAACATCGGTTATTCATAACAATTTTTAGCTGGATAGTATACAAAGGCTTCTCCTTCAAAATATTAACATTGTCTCCGGTTGTGAACAACAAATGCCACCTTTCCCCTGATACCCTTGATTGGATGACAATCAACTTGTACCCATGAAGTACGGTATCACATCAACCTTCACGAAATGTAACAAACCTGTTACAATGTGTACCTTCTAAAATAAATAATACATCCCAATTATATTAGAAGGCTAAAGTTTTGAGTAAACATGGAGACAGTTTGACATCTCCATGGAATCACTTGTATTGTAGAGGAGATGGAAGGTGGCTACCTGTATACATCCATTTTGTGAGGCTGTAGACCTTCAGAAAAATTCTGTTCTGTGTCATTATTAAGGCCTTCAATCTTGTCTATCACCCAGGTTTATTGTTCCAATTACGTAATACAGGTATAGATGGTATACTAAGGTAGTTTGCCAAGTATCTAGACGGTAGGCAGCAACATATTTTTGTGAAAAGGGGAAAGTCGTCCTGGAGCCAAATTAAAGCAAGTGCCCCACTGCGATCGGTGCTTGGTCCCCTTTTATTCTTGATATGTATTGATGATTGTGCTACCATTGTAAATTCCTCATCCGACTATTTGCTGGTGGTTCAGATCTTTTTTCCACTTTCAAAGATCTTGTAGCTGCAGCAAATTTATTAAATTCTTACTGACTCACATACAGTAGAAAATTGAGCATACAAATGGTTAGTTTCATATAAACCTTCTAAAACCAATAGTGTGGTTTTATCATGAAAATGACTTTCATGTCTTCATCTGGACTTGGTTTTCATGGACTAATTTGTACAGAATAAACCAGATTATGAGCACTAAGGATTATCGATATGACCTGACTTCCACTGGAAAAGTCACATACACGAAGTATCCACAAAAGACATGAAGATGGCTAACATTTTGAAACATCTACAATATAAATCAAGCAGAAAATCTCTGGAAACTTTAATTTTTCCTTTATACAGCTGTTTTAGAGCTCGGGTCTGTCATGTGTGATTGGTGTACAAGTAGCAACAGTGAGGATGTAGAAAAAGTCACTCTAGAAGCTGCAAGAGTCATTACAGGAGTAACAGCTGGAAAGAGTCATGATTTACTTTGTCTGGTTTTGGAAAATTGTCAGGCAGAAGAAGCAAAGGTAAGCTAATTATGTTTAATGGAATTCCCCAGGATGATGCACCCCAATATTTGATAGATATATGGCCAACAACGATCAAGGAAGGAAACAGGTATAATTTGAGATTTGGGTACATTTTGTCTTTAATTCACACACAAACTTATTTATTCAAAGCATCCCTGTTTCCTTCATTGTCAATAACATACTGTGGCAGTTAAAAGTGAGTAGGTGAAAACATGGTTGTGTGTTCACTCGCTCATAGCACACTAATGACTTCCTACACAAACGTAAATGATGGTAGACTTGTTGCATCACAAGAAACAATGAAGTGAACTTTAACATGTTTATTTAAGAACCAATACTGCATATTTATTCACTGTGCTAAAGCTTTTGATACGGTAAACCATCAATTTTTGCATCACAAACTCCAAGCTTATGGTATTCACGGAACCCTACTCAAGCTTTTTCATTCTTACCTCCAAAACAGGAGGCAATGTGTTACAATCAATGGTTTGGCATCTCGTCATTTTCATGTTCCTTCATGAGTGCCACAAGGATCCATTCTGGTCCTTTGATGTTTGTAATATTTGTGAATGACCTCCGGACTGTTCTACAACACAGCCAGATTAGTGTTTATGCACATGATTCAAAGTTTTTTTCGTGAAGTCACTAGTATGAATGACTGTGTTCTATTGCAGGATGATTTCATGAGAGTATACAGGTGGTGTGTATTGTGGAAACTGTTGTTGAACATCCGTAAATGTCACGCTATATCTTTCATCAATAAGAAAAATGTGATATTGTTTGACTACATGCTTGATGATCAAAGATTGGGAAGAAAACATGACAGCAAGGACCTTGGTGTCACTCTCACATCGAACCTGAATTTCAAAAATCATGTGGAGGTCGTATGTGCAAAGTCTTTCAGAATGCTTGGCCTGATAAAAAGATCATGCGTTTTTTTTTTCTTCTGTGAGCGCCCTGAAATCTCTCTATGTGTCACTAGTAAGGAGCAGACTTGAGTATTGTTCTGTTTTGTGGTCTTCTGAATGTCAATATTTGTCTGAGCGTATAGAGAGCATCCAGAAGAGTTTTATAAGATATTTATATTTTAAAACTTCAGTTTATTACCCGGAAATAGGATACGAACGAGCGTGCAGGATGTTTAATTTACCCATGTTAAGTGAGCGGAGAAAGGTTTTAGATCTGACCTTTTTACACGGTATAATCTCCGTATAGTACAATTGTTCGTATCTACTCGCTCAAATACCTTTTTATGTTCCTCAAAGACAGTTTAGAATGACTCCTCTGTTTTTAATTCCTAGATCACGAATCAATGTCAGAAATTTTAGCTTCCTGCCAAGAGCACTCAGGACTTTTAATGCTGTGCCTAGCTTGGACATCTTCTCCACCTCTGTCAGTTTTAAAACACAGGTATCCAGTTTCTTTTACGGTTAATTCTGACAGCTGGACACTCTTTACATTTTAAGTATCTATTGTGTTTTTACCTATGATATTTTATGTATTTATATGTATATATGGTTTTACTGGGTCTGTCATTGAGCCTGTTCCCTGTTGACCCAGGGATGAAATAGATAAAAAAAAAATGAATAAATAAAAAAAATAAAAACACTCAATATCGTTTCTTCCTTTTAATTTTACTGGGATTCTGGAGTGACCAAGATCCCTGATGTCTTGGCTGACTTTTGCTTCAGCTTCAGCTACTGTCAGATAAAAGATCCCCTCCTCCAAGACCCAGCTTACACCAGTTGTTCGCTACATGTCACCCTTGGTCTCAGCCATAACAAATTGTTCAATGTGATTCACTCTGTGTCTTGCCTTACCCAGTTCATTCACTGCAAGCCACTCTGCAGATCAGCTTACACAAGTTATCTGCTGTGAGTCACTCTATCATTGAAAGTGCATTAATTTGTATCTGAATCATTAGTTAACATGTACATGACAGTTTTAGTAATAACTGCTTCAAGCCCCCCCCCCCCCCCCCACACACACACACGCACACAGCCTGGCCTGCCACTCTTACCCTTATCATAGTGCTTCCTCCTGCTGGTCACTGGCCACAATCATTTTCATTACTCGTTGGCTTGCATGCACATGAAAGTGATCAAAATTGTAAGTGAGAGGTACGTATCTGGATTACAAATCACCCTGCGACCTGAATGGCCGATTTTTGATTCATGCTGTGAGTTGGGTGTGCCCCCCACACACATGCGCCCCCTAATGCTAAATTGTTCGGCACTCTCTTGTGTTGGAGGTGCATGTTGGTATTTTCCTAAAACCTGTTTCTAACGTTGATATCTATTAATTTATGAATTATCAGTCATTTATCACATATTTTGTGACAATACACATTAATTTTGATATATATATTTAGGCAAGTTTACATGCGCAAAGTTATCATTCTTCGTTGCTGGAAGTGAATATTTTTGTGGTTTTCCTACCTCTAACACTGGAGAGTTACCGGACAGTTTTGCGCTAGGGGGGCTATGTGTGCCTACTGGTCCTGGCTACTAATGAATTAACAGTATCCACTTGAACTTGACCTTGCTGTGGGTCTTAGGTTCGGTTCTGGTCTAATCCCTCTGCCGGTCATCAGCAGACTGCCTGAGGAAAGTTGTGTCCTCAGTCAAATAGCCAGGACCAGTCCATTACTACATGACGGGATGGACCTGGTCCTGGAAAGGCCAGTACATTACAATGGGCTGTACTCTAAACTAATAAAAGACCTGCATAATTATAATGCGTTGAGTGACATTTTACATTCTCTCACTTCTTGCTCTCTCTCGCTATCTCTCTCTCTCTCTCTCTCTCTCTCTCTCTCTCTCTATCTATCTATCTATCTATCTATCTCTCCCTCTGTGTGTGTGTGTGTGTGTGTGTGTGTGTGTGTGTTATTCTCTTTATTTGGACCACCTGGGAGAGTTCAGCTTGTCTTCACCAATGGCATGCAGCACCTTAGGGACATTATGGGCCAAACAGCTGCCTTTGGCATCCTTGCACAAATTCGAAGATTAACTACTTTCTGAGGGATGCATTTGCATTATACTTGGGTAGCATGCAGCTATTATAACTTAAAATTTCAAAAATGAATCCTATTCTATCAAGAGAACTAAACAATTTAAGTTATAGGCAACACAGCAGAACTCTCTCTGTCACCGTAGCTCATTAAATATTCACATTCTTCCTACACAGGCAAGGCATCTCAGAACTGATTCACTCTTCCTTGTGTTGATTGTGTATACTGGGTGCACCTGAATGTGTTTTTTTTTTCTTGCTCCACTGTCCCATGATAAAACATTACTTAAGTACCCGTAAGTGAAGTAATGCTCAGATGTAGCCTTTGAGCCATGCATAATACAAAAGTTCGAACATCTAAACATAACCAGACACAAAATGTGTGCCCAGCTTGCATGTGGGCATCGAAATATAGCTGCTGCTGCTGCTGCTGCTGCTGCTGCTGCTGCTCTTGCCTTGCACTGAACAGGCTGGGACATTTACTGGTACTGGCTGAAATCTGCATGGTTGCTTCAGTAGGTGTAATCTATTAGGGTAACTACCAATTAACCCATGTTTTATCATCTTAAAGTGGACTCAAGATTTATTTGTTCCTATATGTTGATGCCACAGAATGGTGAATGCTTCTCCATGTTTGCACTCTGCTTGCACGAAGGGCACTGGCCAAATCAACATTTACCCACTATTTTAATTCAGGCCAAGTAGTTAGGTGCTGACCTGACATGAATATGTCATCACTAGACTCTTGCATACAAACACTTTCAACTTTCACACCATTGATGACTCTGTCAAGATGAAACTGGGTTAGGACTTGCATGATCATTACACTTTCCCCCTAGCTAGACATGATATGTCCCCATTCATAACCAGAGAGAAAAAAAAAATCTTTTCTAATCAGAAAGAAAGGAAGAAAAAGAAGACTAAATGATCATTACTTTTGTTTTTACAAGTCTTTCAACAACACAACAATTCCATCTTGTTCAGCATGATTCTGAATTTATGTTCAAATCATCGACTGGATGCCACTCTGCTGGTCTCTATTAGTGGTCACAAGATATATATACATATACACACACCACACGCATATATATATATATATATATATATATATATATATATATATATATATATATATATATATATTTATATATCCCTGAGAAATGTTCTTTAAAAAAAAGCAAAAAAAAACGAACAAAAAAACCAACAAAAAAACCAACAAAAAACAAAAACAAAAACAAAAACAAAACAAAAAAAAAACTGCAAGATCATTCCCTTTCTGATCTGTTATATGCACAAATGTGTCTACTGGTGGTCCTTCTACTGCTGCCACTGATGGAAAATCTCCAGGGCCTCGATCACATTCCTGCCCAGGGTCCTGGATGGTTGTGAGCATGGTGATGGACACATAGTCTCAGTGTTTGGTGCAAAGGGATGGTGTCCATGGGACAGGGGGTTGGATCAGGTGACAGAAGCCTTAAAGCTCTTCCTGATCCTTCCATCTGCCACCTGGGGGACCTAATTTTTTTCCACTTGTGGTGGTTTGAAACCAGCTTGGCCTTCCACACCGTTTTCCAAGGCATTTATTGATCTCATAAGGGTGGCTTCCATCTTTTGGAGGGATGCAGATGTGACCATCCTCAGTTGATGGCTGGATCTAAATTCCAGGTTCAGCACTGGCAGGGCCACCTTCTTCAAAGCTGCTGATGCTGCTGTTGCCCCCACTGCTACTGCTCTTGCTTCTGCTATTAGTGCTTTTACTCTCACTGCTGGTGTATTTCTGTTTGGCCCTTTTAGTTACTCTCCTCTTGGTCTTCATTTGGGCTTTCTCTACCTTGTCGTCACTTGCTTGGTGGCCTCCCCAACTGCACTGTCTCTGATTTTTAGCACGTGTTCCTGGATGGGTGGCTTCTGGCTGGAGGGACCTGCTTTTGGAGATGGCTGTTGGTTTCAAGAGCCTGCCATAGGGGTGATGGCTGATTATTTCAAGACCCTGTCTCAGTAACTGGTTCCTTATCAGCTGATTGTGGCTGGAAGATGCTAATGGTTCT